>PVJH01034170.1:0-14386 GCA_004026705.1 Nesogale talazaci | reverse complement strand
CGCCCTCCCCGGAGAGGGCCCCTTTTCATATTTTACGTGTTGTGATTTCACTGAGCCCTCCCACTGGTCGTCAACAGTTCATTTGCGCCGGGCTCTTCTGTAAACTCTGCCGTGGGGCTCCCAGGCCTGACCACCCACCGAAACAGGCTGTCTAAACAGCGGCGGCGTCTGGGCTCCAACGCGGCAGGCCAGTTCGGGATGGAGTCCATCCATGAGGGCTTGCAGGCGGGGCTGGGGGCAGGGAGGGGGGCACAGGGCCCACCCTGGTGGTACGGGCCCCGCTCAGACGCTCCCCTTCTGATGTGAAGGCCTCCAGGACTGCCCCTTCTCTGCAGAGCTTACCCTGACACCTGGGGAGCGTTTCTCCCACCTGCTCTGCCCGGGGCAGTGGGACACAGCCTGCCTTCTGCCCGAGGCCGTGGGTGCCTAGCCTACAGACAAAATATGTTTGCCACCATGTGTATTTTGAGGCCTGCTTGTGTGGGATGGGGCTAGGCGAGGACTATCGCTCCCTGGTTACCATTCTGCGGTTTGGGCCTGCACTTGTTCGGCCGTCAGGGCCATCAAGGACCCCATGTTAGAATCTTGTTGGTGCTGTGGGTGTCTTCCTGCCGGTGTCTGGCACGATGACACTGCCCGGCCCTGCACCGTCCGCACCACTGTTTTGTTTTTTTTTAATCATTCTATTGGAGGCCTCTTGTAGCACTCAACATCCCATGCATCCATCGAATCAAGCAGGCTTGTACATAGCCTGTCATCATCGTTTCTACACATCTCCTCCTGGAGCTCCTCTTTTTGCCCCTGCCCTCCCTGGTGACTCCTTGACCCATGACTTAGTCACTGTCCGGCGTCTCCCTTCACCCACCCTCTGTTATTCCTCCCCTTTGGGATGGGCTCCCCCTTCCCTCCTGATATCACTCCTCCCAGGACTGTTCCTGAGGAGTTTATCTGCCCTGAATGCCATGCGTCGAGAGCTTTCCTCGGCACCAACGTGTGCTCTCCGGTCTGGCCGGGTTTGTAAGGCAGACCTGGGTTGTGGCAGTTTGGGGTGAGGGGGAGAAGCATTCAGAGGAATGACTCACAATTCTTCTTCTGTGTGAGCCTGTGGACATGCCCACAGTGTCTGTCCATCTTGTGGAAGGCCCCCCTCTTCTCCTGATACCTGACCAAGCATGATGGGGGCCCGGTCTCTTTCGACACCTGGCTCAGAGTCCATTGAGAACTTTGTTTGTGACGGAGAGTGGTCTAGGGCAGTGGTTCTCAACCTGTGGGTTTTGTCGCGACCCCTTTGGGGGTCAAACAGCCCTTTCACAGGGGTCGCCCAATTCATAACAGTAGCAAAATCGCTGTGATGAAATAACAACGAAAGTAATTTTATGGTGGGGGGGGGGGTGGTCACACACATGAGGACCTGCATGAAAGGGTGGCAGCGTGAGGGAGGTTGAGAAGAACTAGTCTAGGGTGTTCTTTGACAGTGGAGTCTTTGCCGAGCTTTGGTATCTGGCTGTGCTTGCTTCTTAGAATGGATGAGAGACATTTCCATCCCTTTCTGATTTCTGGAAAACCTGGATAGAAGTGGTGGGAGCACGTCTTTGAATGCTCCTTAGAGTTCTCTGGTGAGTCTGTTTGGACCAGGACTTGATTTGGGTTATTGTTGTCAAGGAATCCTCTTCCTCTTCCTCCTCCTCCTCCTCCTCCTCTTCCATCCTTTCTGTTTGTCCCTTTGCAATCCACCTGTAAGGTTTTTCTAGCTCAGTTTGTGCTAGTTTAGGATGGGAGTGGGTTTCTGGAAGTTAGTCCCTCTCTCCTTGGCTTCCAGATTTGTTTGGGAGGACGGCTCTTCATGTCGCATTATGTCACCAGCCTCTTCATTTCATTGGGTCTGTTGTAATTTGCCGTTTCATTTCCTATTTGTTTTATTACATCCTCTCCTTCTCTTTCTGCTAAATTGGCTCGTGGATTGTTGGCTTTATTAATCCTTTCCAAGACCAGCTTCTCTTCTTGCTGATGCTTTCCGTGGTTTCTCTATTCCCCGTTTCTTTGGCTTCTGCACTCATCTTACTCGTAAGGAGCTTGGGTTGTGCAGAGGATTAAACACTGGGCTGCCAACCCAAAGGTTTCAGGTTCGAATCTACCAGTCAGTCTGCCACAAAACCTTTGCTGAGTTTCTTTCTAGGTGTTCTGTCCACTCTCAAAAACAGTGTGCTTCCGTTTTCTAGTAGTTCTGTCTGCTTCTCTTCTCAATTCTGTGAGCATTTGTTTCAGCGTCTTGGAGTTTTTAATTAGGTGCTCAGATAGTATGGTGATGTCCTCATGTCTGATTGACCCTTTGATCTTTGTATCACACTGCTTCTAATCTCTTATGCTGGGTTTACCTTAAATTCTATTTATCAGAAGTTGATCACATTATTCCTACTTTAAAAAATAATTTTACTGGGGGCTCATACAACTCTTATCACAATCCATCCATCCATCCATCCATCCATCCATCCATCCATCCATCCATCCATCGTGTCAAGCACATTTGTACATGTGTTGCCCTCATCATGCTCAAAACATTTGCTTTCGACTTGAGCACTTGGTAACAGCTCCTCATTTTCCCCTCCTTCCCCCACCCTCCCTCCCTCATGAATCCTTGATAACTTTTAAATCATGATTATTTTTGCATAGCTTACAATGACTGTTGTCTCCCTTCACCCATTTTTCTGTTTTCCATCCCTCTGGGAGGGGTTGTATGTAGATCATGGTGATTGGTTCTCCCTTTCACCCCAACTTGTCCCCCCCCTTCCCTCCCTACTTTTATTGTTCCTCAGGGGATC
The DNA here is from genome assembly GCA_004026705.1 of Nesogale talazaci. Lineage (NCBI taxonomy): Eukaryota > Metazoa > Chordata > Mammalia > Afrosoricida > Tenrecidae > Nesogale > Nesogale talazaci. Next base: position 11,567 of record PVJH01034170.1, on the reverse strand, counting down.
ATCTGTCCTGGATTGCCTGCATTTCCAGCTCTTACCTGTACCAGTGTACATCCTTGGTCTAGACAGATTTGTAAGGTTGGATTGAGATCATGCGAGAGGGGAGTGGGGAGGGGGGAGGAATGCTTAAGAACTAGAGGAAAGTTGTATGTTTAATGGCTGCTACATTGCATCCTGATTGACTCCTCTCCTCCCTGCGACCCTTCTGTGAGGGGACGTCCAGTTGCCTACAGATGGACTTTGGGTCTCCACTCCGCACGCGCCCTCATTCACAATGATGTGATTTTTTGTTCTCTGTTGCCTGATGCTGGGTTCCTTCAGCACCTCGTGATCACACGGGCTGGTGTGCTTCTTCCACGTGGACTTGGTTGTTTCTCACTCCTGCTTCTTTTGCTCCCCGCCTTTGGCTTTTTGTTTCTTTTCCCATCCTTTAAATTTTTTAGCATAATTTTTACCTGGGTGTGTAGACCGGTCTCTTGCCGGCAGCATGTTGACGTGCGCTCTGTTCCGACCTGTCCTGTCACCCACTGTCTCTCGAGGGCGCATTTAGCCCATTGACCTTCAGCGTCAGTATGGACGGATCTGCATTGGCTGCCGTCATCTTGGCCTCGCGTGGGGTGCGAGCGCTTCCTGGATTCTGAGTCCTTCTTGTGGACAGCGTTCCTTTTCCTCTCTCTCCTTGCCTGTAATCAGCTTTACAACGCTTCTCTTCAAAGGAGCCCCACCCCCGTCAGCAGACAGAGGGCCTGTTGCACGCACACGTCACGTAAAGGGAATCCCACAGCGTGGGTGTCCATGGCCTCGAGGGTCTTCCTCTTCCCTGCTGACACTGCTCTGCCCAGGGTGATGTCCATCTCCAGGGGTGCGTCCTTGCTGATAATCCGCTGCAGGTACCTGAGCAGGCTCAGTATCCTCACTTCTAAGGCTGCGCTTCCTCCAAGAAAGATGTGGTCTTTCCTCTTGCCATCCACAGCTTACCCAGCATTCTTCAGAGACGTCAAAATGGAGCCGCTCTTTCTTCTCTGGTCTTCCTCCTTCGCGGTCCAGCTTTGGCATACGTCGGGGGCATCTGAAGATGTCGTGGCTGGAGTCGGGCACAGGCTGGTCCTCCAGGCTGTGGCTTCGCTTCTCAGTGATGTCAAAGGGGTCCTTGCAGCCAACCTGCCCAAGGCAATGCACGGCTGTCCTTGGCTGCTGCTCTCATGGGCGTGGGCTGCTGGTGGGTACAAGTACCACAAGCTCCTGGACGTTAACCTTTTCTCCATCTTCAGGCTTGTCGGTCCAGGCGGGAGCATGTTCGTTCTCTTTACCTTGAGGTGTAACCCCTAGGGAAGGCAGTGGCCCTTGATCTTTATCAGTAAGCGCCTCAAGTCCTCTTCACTGCGTTAGGTTGTGCAGGTGCATGCCACGGGTTGATCGGACTTCCTCTAAGCGTACGGCCACGTTCTCCTTTGCACGGTCCAACCTCTTGGGGTTGTCTTTCGGCATACAGATGGAGCGTGGTGAGAGGACCCTGTCTTGAGTGTAAGCCAGGCAGGAGTCTCTTGTTCTCTTGCATTGAGTGCTCCATGGATAGCTTCTCTGCGAGCTTAGCGAGATCTGCTGGAATTCGCACCCCTCCATATTTAGTTTTGATACACGCAGCTGCATGCTTTTGCATGGTCAATGAAGCACAAGGAAACGTCTTTCTGATACTCCCTCCACCCAGCCAAGATTCATCTGCTCTGCCCTTGTGAACCTGACCCCAGTTTCTGGGCTTGTACACTATTTGTCTGCCTTTGAAAACTCACCCTCGAGCACTGTAGAAGCGCGAAGAGTCTGTCTCCTCCTGTAAAGATTTGTATTTTCAGGAACCCTATTTCTATGCACTGGGCTTGACTCAATGGGAGTGGGTTTGAATTTGGTCTGGGTTGGCATATGACTTGTGTGTGACATCAGCGATATTGCCCACCTGTTTCCGTACTGTATGGTGTTCCACCTTTCTCTGGGATGGGTTTGCCTGCGGATGATCCTCTTTCAGTCTTGATGGCTGCCATCCAAATTTCATGGCACAGATGGGTGAGCGCTTTTAGTGTTTCATCCTGTCAAAAAAAAAATCTCAATTTGGTATCCTGTCAGTTCCTGAAATCTCTGTTTGATTACGCCGCCCCAATGCTTGGAATTCTTCTTTCAGCATCTGTTCTTGAGCACCTGTGACCTCCTGAATGGTCGCTAGTTCCTTTGGGTACAGCAACGTCCGGTTTATTCCTCTTCCTTCAATGTTTCTTGCGTCGTGAAACTTTTTGTCTGTAGAATCCTTCAACATTACAGTTCAAGGCTTGTTTTTTTCCCTCTCTCTTCTTTCACTTTGAGGAATGTGAAGCCTGTTCTTGTCTTGTGGTGGCCTAACTCCCGGCCTCTGAGCATTTCATGAGAGCACTGCACGTTCTCCACTAGCGTTGTCTTCACGGGGCTGTCTTCCCTCTGCTCACGTCACCTCTTTTATAAGGACATCTTCTGGCACTCAGACAGGACTCCTTACTCTCGAAGTCTCTGTGAGATTTAAAACCTGCTGAGCAGAGATAGTCACTGGACTCCTCAGAGCGGTTGCCTGATGCACCGGTTAACTTTGACAACAAAGATGCTTTACAATAAGCCACCCCCAACTTAGCAGCTTGAGATAATAGCGTCCACCCCAGGCTTACCGAGGCTGGACTGGAATGGGGAGCCGGTCCCACTCCTCAGGACTCTCATTGCTTTCTGGGCCCAGTGGGCTGGTCCGGGTGATCCTGCGCCAAGCTCTCTCCTGGCACACACTGTGTTCCTGCAACCAACTCTGGGCCCAGGACCAAGACGGGGACTCCAGGCCTTCAAGGGAAGAGCTGTATACACTGACAACAGACGGTGCGGACCCAGGGCTTAGACATGGGGTCATTTCTGCCATCCACATCTGGACTCAAAGAATTTTTGGAACATAGGAGCCTTGGTACGGGGCTTGGCTCAGAGGAGGACCCAAGAGGCTGGCCCTCAGGACCCCCGTGTCCAACACACACACACACACACACACACACACACACACACACTTTCTCCATGCCTATAGGTCAAAGCAGCCCTGCCCCATGTGGGTTTCCAAGCCTGTACCCCTTCACAGGCACAGAAAGCCTGTTTTTCTCCTGTACCCTGGGAGGAAACAGGGAGACCCCTTCTGACGGGCACATGGGGCTGAGTTCTGAGGACTGGAGACCAGCGGGGGGACGGGGTCAAGGGCCACAGGGCAGAGGACGGGCAGCAGTGTGAACCAGTGCTTTCTGGGTGTGTGTGTGGGGGTGGTGATTGGCAGAGGGCAGGGTTCAGTGGAGGGCACGGGGTAGCTTGGGCTCCTGGGCGCACCTGCCCCTGACCAGCTTCAGCCTGGATATGATGATCACGCAGGGTGCCCACCCTGAGACCAGAGAAGACCGGACCGCCCTCTACCTCCCTGCAGCGGCCCTCGCTGGCTGGTCCGGCGGCTATCTCCTCAGTTATGTAAGAGGGCTGATAAGGCTCCCGCTTCCACGAGGCCCCAGGAGCGCCTGCTCAAGAATTTGCTGACATCCTGCGGCCTGATAAGACGATCCTGAGGCTTGCCAGATGCGCCCCGCCCGGGACCATCCTCCGAAGCTCCATGCTTCGGCAGCGCCATGCCACCGCCGCCGGGCTGTTTCGCCCACTTCCAGAACAGGGCTATTTCCCAGCCTCCACATGACCGGGTCCAGCCAATGGGCTGGAGGAGGTGGTGCGCACGTGCCGGGACCACATGGCCGGTGTGGAGACGAGCTGAAAGCCACCTGGGCTTCTGATGACCTCCATGCCCTGTGAGGCAGCGGGTTTCTGAGGCCACCGTCGAGACGTCCCCTCTCCGCCCCGAGGTGTCACTGGTCTGGCCCGAGGGCCGTACATTCCCCGGCTTCTGAACTCGTGCCCTATGCGGGCGATGTGCCCCGGGAGCTGGGGGTCCCCGAGTTCCTGCTGCGGGTCTCAGCTGCTGGCTCTTTGCAGACCCGCGGTCAGTGAGCTCAGAGAAAAGGACTCCCTTGCCCGCCAGAGGCTGCCACCATCGAGTCGCTGCTGGGCCTCGGGCGTTCACGATCCCCTGCCCCCCATGCCAGCCGCCTGGCCGTGGGCACCAGGACCCTGCAGGGCAGCCAGGGAGACGGTGACCCAGAGGGAGGCGCTGCCCTCGCAAACCTGAGGCCGGGGGAGCATGGGATTAACCGGACTTGATCCTGGATATTTGTGGTGAGCCCCCCAGAAGCCCCTTCCGGTAAGAAACTCCCAGACTCCACCCACCCCGGGAATTTTTGACTCGGTAGGTCTTGGGGGTGCGCCCCCACATGCGCAGTTCTAATGAATTCCTAGGTAAGCCCGGCGCAAGGAGGAGCCCCACAGAGACAACCACCGCCCCCAGAACACCTGCCCCGGCGCCCAGAGCAAGGCGTTCATGGAAGGCCAGTAGCCGAGCTCAGGGCGCAACTCACATGGCCGTCACCGGGGGCGCCCCAACAAGCGGCGTCCTGGCTCAACAGCAAAGAAGCAGGGGGTTCGCGGACTCCCCCAACAGAGTGCGGAGTGCGAGGGATGCGCCACAGAAGGCCAAGCGCCCACGGACACTGTACATGACGTCTGTGTTGTGCCGAGTGTGGCGCTCAGTCCGGGAAATCTACACTGGGGACTGCAGAAGTTTTTAGTCCTCTACACACAGCTGAGTGGCCTCTGTCAGGAGACGTCAAAGGACCTTTACTAAGTTACCCCGGGTCCATGGCTTTGACCCAGAGACTTAGGCTCCAGACCTCCCCTGGGCTGCAGGGAATGGTGTGGGTGACTTTGCCTTAGCGCTTGACAATCTGCCTGTGATCAAAGCAGTTTCAGGGTGGTCATGGGAGGGAGGCAGGCCCACAGGCTTCCTCTCAGACGCACGAGGCCTTGCGGTGAGTCTGGGTCCACTTGATGGCACTTTAAATCGACTTTACTGCTCACCCAGATGACTCCTCCCCCCTCCCTCACCTGTGCTTTCAGGGGTCACTCCCCAATAAATCGCGTGCACTTCTGCCCTTGTCTGAGCCTCGGCTTCCAGGGGATCCCACAAGAAGACAGGGTCACGGGGCAGCACAGATCAGATGTGGGTGGAGAGGTGGGAACCAGAACCCGAGAGTGGAGAAGCAGACGAGCTAGTGGTCAACAGACTCACAAATGCACAGCACACTTGGGGCAGCCAGGAGACGCTGGATCTGCCGGCCAGAGCGGGAGAGACCCATGTTCCAGGGCATTGGTGCCAGGTGATGCAGGAGCCAGGGGCAGGAGCGGTGTGACATCTGAGGTGAAGATGGAGCCTCCCTTTCTTCCTGCACGGGGCTTGTCTGTGCTTCCCACGATGACAAGAACCTGGCTTGGGCGTGGTCATGCTACGTGGAACCCAGGGTGGTGGTTACATCATCCGGTGTCAACGTGAGAGTATTAAAAATGAAGGGGCAGAGTCTAGCCTGCCCATCAGGTCGCAGCTTGATGACCTCATTTGGAGGCTTTGGGGAGATCAATAGCTCCATGGAGGTCAGATTCTCTCTCTCTCTGCTTTATCTTCCTGTTGATGAGCCACAGGGTGCCACACTGAGAGTGGATGAGCCCTGGAGCTGGATGGGCCATGTGGAGACCCCTCAGATGCTTCTACCGCCACTGGATCCACAAGACTTCCCGCCCACCGGCCTGTGATCTTTCTGCATTCGCCGCCATTGCATGTGTTAGGTGAGTCTAACGAGGGACTCATCGATTGGTGTCAGACTTCTGGACTTGAACTAGGCTGGGCTGGGATGCTTCTCTCTCAGCTGACAGACCCGGGTTCAGGGTGCCAGTTCCCAGGGCAGGCGAGCTTGCTTCACCTGCTCTCTCTGCCCTGGGGAAGGTCGCGGTCTCCTTTCAGCATCTGTGGGCCTCGTGTCCCTTGGAGAGTGCCACACGTCTCGGCATCAGTCTCCCCTGGGTCTAGGAGGCTCTCAGCACAGGGACCCGGATGCCCCGCTGTGCTCCCAGCTGTCCCTTCGTGGTGGGGCTGAGGCCTCCACTCACTGCTCTGATCCAAAGGGGGGGGGGGGGAACAAGCTACAGCTGGGTCTTGTTCAGTGCGTCCTGTCAGAGATGCCACTGCTCTGACTCACCTGGACACAAACACCAGCCTGTCCCGTGCCATCCTCTCAGATGAAGTCCAAGCCCCTCGGCCCAGCCAGCCACCATGCCCGTCTGCACCCTCTGCTGAGGGTCTTCCTGGCCTCCATCTCACCGAGCAGGGGCGAGGACTGACGAGGCGTGGGGCGATGACATCAGGTCGCCACACGGAGGGTCAGGGCCCGGGGGCCAGCACAGCCGAGTATCCCGGGGTCCTGGTTCACTCCACAGTGTCCCTCGGAGAGGCTCCCCCCGCCCCCAACCATTCTGCTGACCTCTTTTGTGCGGGCCGGCTCGTGTCCCGGAACGGGACGAGGTTCTGGCTTGACGCCCCATTGCCACCAGAGATCGGTGTGCCGGTGCAGGTAGATTCGAGAAACAGGTCCTTAGAAATGCCTATGCAGATAAGAGAGAGCTTTAGATAAAGGGTGATTGTGCATTGAGAATGCATCCCAACCCAGTCCATATGTCTGATGCCGATCTATAAAGTTCTCTTCGGACTCACAAAGCACATGCAATGGCACCAGGACAAGAACAGGCCAGTGGGTGCTGAGTCTTGTGTATCCAGTGGCGGCAGAAGCATCTCAGCGCTGGCATGGGTCTTGCCGTGGCTCCTCCAATTTCCAGGGCTCAGGGTCTATCAGCATGCTGCCATGTGTCTTGTCAGCTGCAATGTCTCCCAGGGAGTGAGTACTGAGTCTCTCACCTCCAAGGGGGAATTCCAGCCAGATTTCCCAGAATTCTGAGGGGAAAGCCATGCTCACGTAGAGGTCTCATTGGCTATCTCCAGATTGACAGGCTAGATTCCACCCCTCAATTGATACCAGATTAGTGACTGCCACACCAATCTATAAATTCCTCTTCAGACTCACGAAACCCATGCAATGGCGCCGAGTGTAGGATGATCACAGACCAGTGGGTGCAAAGTGGATGGTGGTATCCGCATCCCAGTGCTGGCAGGGTTTCTGTGTGGCTTCTCCAGTTCCCAGGGCTGCATCAGGGTAGTTTCAGGGGGCTTCTCCTCAGGGATGTCTTGCAGGAAGTGAGAGAGACACTCCTGCCTCTAAGGAGAAAACACCAGATTTCCCAGAAGCCTCAGGAGAAGGCCCTGCCCACACAGAGGCCTCAATGGCTAGACCTAGACTCCACCCCTTCACTCTTAATCCTCCCAAGTACCAATTTGACACCAGATGATGTAATTACCCCAATCTGCACCGTCAGTTTCTGTATTTGTTTTAATTTATGGTGACTCAGCAGAACCGGAATGTCTGAGCAAAGGGGGCGCTCTTCCCGAATGTCCTCTTTGAGTAGGGGAAAGAAATGATGGTGGGTTAGGGGTGGTAGCAACACTGGCACCTCTAGTTTCACCGAGCGGCAAGCCTGGGAACCAGGGGTGGACGGTGGTTGGCTGCAGGTCTCCCCTCGGAGCGAGAGTGGGCCGTGTTCCAGAATGCGTCTCCCAGCCATGAGGGCCACGCCCCAGGGCACAGGACAGAGGTTCCACTTGAGTGCCCAGGCAGGCACCTGCTGAGGCTGACTGAGGCTCGCCCTGGGGGCCAGCAGGTCTTGTCCTTCGCTTGGTGACAAAGCCAATCATGGAAACGGATCCCAAACCTTAGCTTCACGCAAGTGCCCTAGCGTCACCTTAGCCGAAGCCAGCCCCAGGACCAACCGCCAGCTCAAGGCTGGCTGTGGAGAGAGTGCCTCATGCAAGCCTCCTCTGACCCCCGAGGCTGTGTCTTGGGGAACTGGCAGCAGGCGACCCCAGAGGACCACAACTATTGGTAGAGGTCACCGCACAGGTGTCTGAGCAGCCAACCTGCCCCATCGACCACTCCCTGCTGCTAGCCATCAGGGCCACCTTGCAGACAGGGCAGAAGCAGGGTGGACCTGACATCTGGAAGTTGTTCCCAGAGCAGAGCTTCGAGAACGTCCCTGTAAAGTCCCCAGTAGCCACAGTCCAGGCCCCGGCTACTGCTTAGATGAGCTCGAGGGGTTCTCTGCATGTGGGGGACCCCAACGACACGAGGAAGAGCCCAGCTAACATGGGAAGTCCCACCCTCTCTCTTCACCCCAGTATTGGTGTCCAGTGCTGACTCACAGTGACCCTGTGCCCAACCCTGTACCTTCCTACCTCGTCCCCATGTCCAAGCCCAGCATGGCTGCCGCAGTGCCCATCCATCTAGCCAAGGGCCTTCCTCTCTTTTCTGTCTGCCCCCCACCCCCCACATCACCACACGTGATGTCCTTCTCCAGGGACTGGTCTCTCCTCATGATGTGTCCAAAGTGTGTGTGTGTGTGTGTGTGTGTGTGTGTGCATGTGTACTTTGTTATTGCTTTTTGTTTAACCAGTCAGTTACCATTAAAATGAAACATTAAAAAAAGAGGAAAACCAATCCCCCCCCCCCGTAAACATTCACCTGACTCACAAAAGTCAATAAATAAAACTGTCCCCATCTTTTAAAGAAGGGACAGACTTTTCTACACACCCCACTTCTGTTTACCATGTTTAGGGCTGTTCGTGCCTCTGTTTATGTCCAGGTTGCTCCCTGTGATCGATTTTGGCCCCCAAAGGGCCCCGTGGTGGTCTCATCCTGCAGGTCTGCTGGGGATTAATTTCTATGCATAAAAACATAGTCTCCAGTGGACCTTCATTTTTTAAAAACTTGATAGATCTTGGATGTAGATTTTTACATCGATAGCTTTTACCAAAAAATTAAAAAAGATCACTTTAAAAAATGGTGACTCACTGTCTCCCAAGCCGCCTTTTGGGGGAGGCAGCCAGGGTGGGGTGGGGGGTCCTTGTCGGCTCCCCTGGCTCCCCTGCATTTCTCGATTGCATGCTTGGCTCTGTAGCCTGGCATCCTCCCAGCAGTACCCCCCACCCCTTGTGGGCATTGTCCAGAAGGGCGGCCTGACTCTCAGTGCCTGGGTGCTTCAGGTGCCATCCACACTGGCAGAGGCCCCTGTTCACCGGGGTGTCCAGAGAAACAGGCAGGGGCACACGTCCACCTTCACAAAAGAAATGGCTTTGTGTCAAGAAGGCAGCCCGGCCAATTGCACTCAAGTCCAGGGGTCTGATTGCCACTAGAGCCCTCTGTGGACTCAACACCTCCACCCCCCAGGTCACGCAGCAGGAGGACTCCGCGGGGAGCTGGAGGGCCAGTGAGCATAGTCCTCGGGGATGTGGGGGGCACGGACTGCAACCACACTCTGCTGCTGAGCCCCGGGGACATCCAGTCAAGCAGGAAACGGAAGAGTAAGAGAGAGCTCCGGTCCCTTCAGAAACAGCCCATGGGGCCTCCCTAGGCTGGGGCCTGATCCACAGGCTAGCCCCCACCCCTGCCCCGCACAGGCCGACGCCACCGGTCCTACGTAGGCCTCCTGCTGCCTCCTCCTGAGGAGCGGGCGGTGGGCTTGAACCCCCAGCCTTGAGGGAGCAGCCCAATGCCATCAGGGCCCCTGAGCACAAAACAGAAGCAAACTTGCAGCCGCAGCATCAAACCTGACTCGGAACGACCCTCTCGGACAGCAAAGGGTTGTCCCTGCCGGCTTCCTGGACTGCCACTCTCTGGAAGCAGGCAGTCTCCTCTCTCTCTCTCTCTCTCTCTCTCTCTCTCTCTCTCTCTCTCTCTCCCTCACACTGCGGACACCGGCGGCTAGCAGCCCATCGGGAACCCTCACACCACCCGGCTGGCCTCTCCTGCACATGAAACCAAACTGCCCCCTGCCACAGCACCAGTCCTGACTGCCATCCTTTCTGGGGGTCACACGCCTCCTGTTTCTACGGAGGAGCGGTTGGTGTTCTTGAATTGCCGACCTTGTAACCACGACGCCTCCAGCTAGCTCCCTGTGCCCCCAGCCTCTGGTTTGGGGGAGACGTGTCCAAGCAGGAAAAGGTGACCAGACCCAGCAGGCGGCTGGTATGCCGGACAAGCTCATAGTCAACTTCCCTGGCTTGGGCCGGGGGCTGGAAGTGACCGCTTTGTGGGTGGCTGAAAGGGGGGTGCCCTAGATGCAGGGCAAGAGGACCTGTGAGGGGCAGGAGCTGGAGGACCACCGGAGGGGCGGGCTGTGCCGGGCGGGAGGCCTGGCAGCGAGGGTGGGGGGTGAGGGCTGGAGGGGCTGGGCTGAGAGGCAGCCAGGGAGGCAGCCGGTATGTGATAAGAGGCCTTGGGCCAGCAGGCAGGCTTAAGGGCAAATTCCAGCTGCATTGCCCAGGTAGAGGGCCCGGGGGGCAGATGCTCCGGGAGCACCCAGCTTCCTTCGCCCTTATCTGGGGCCTGAAATGGTGTTATTTCCTCCCTCGAAGATGTCTTGGAGGCTCCGAGATAAAACCTGAGTGTTACTGCTCACAGGACATTCCTCCCCAGCTCTCATGCCAGCTCGGGCTCCCGGGGCCCTTATCACATAATTCGTGCGGCTCTCTGCCGGGCCTCGGCCTCCTCCTCCTCCTCTGCCTGCCCGCCCACCCGCCCAGCCGCCTGGGGATGCTGCCAGAGAGCAGGGAGAGAGCCAGGCCGGGCCCATCTGTACCCACACTTAGGCAGAAAGCCCCCGGCCCAGCCCTGCGACGCCCCCTGGGCCGGCTGAGAGAGGTGCTCAGAGTGCGGGCCCAGGCCCTTCTCTCCTGCTGGGAGGGTTCCTGAGACCCCAGGGGGCCCCCATCTCTCACGGGCCGGGTGGATTAGCAGGATACATCACATTTCCAAATTTAGCCTTCAGGAATCGCTCGGTATAAACAAGGGCCGCCGCGGCCGCAGAGTCGCGGAGGAAACCATGCCAACAAAGTCCCCCCTCGGCGGCCACGGCGGGACCCTGTGACTCCCGCCAGCCTCCTCGCGGCTGACGGCTGGTGCGAGAGAGAGGCCGTTTCCTGCCTGCCCTCCGCCTGGGTGGTCGGGCTGTGCACGCACGGGATCCCCCGGCTGACAAATGCTTTTACACAGGCCAGATTACTCACTGTAAACCCGCTGTCAGCTGGGCAGAAGAGAAATCAAAGTGCCTTCTCCACCCCTTGCAGGCCCTGCTGCCTGGCAAAGGCTCCTCTCCACGGGGCGGGGCCGGGGTGGGGGTGGGGCAGCCTGGCGTCTGCACAGGGCCTCTGGGCCCCCAGCCGGTCGGGGGGTGGGGGCGATTTGCAGGGCCCCTTGGGACAGCAGGAGGTCTGGGGAGTGTCACAGGGGCAAAGGGGCAGAAACAAAGCCCAGGGGGCTTCTAGAGAGTTCCAGGGGTGCTCCAGGATCCCAGGGGCTCCTGGCTAAGCCCTCCGTCAGCTGCTGACCTCCAGGCCCGAGGTGCATATCCACCCAGAGGCCCCGTGGAAGAAAGAGCCGGTGACCGATGTCCACACAGCAGCCGCTGGCCATCCAGAGGCACCCGGCTTGGCCCGATGA
>PVJH01034169.1:0-20882 GCA_004026705.1 Nesogale talazaci | reverse complement strand
CTAAAATGCATTAAAAGAGCATGTGATCATTTTTTAACAAATGGTGCTAGCAAAACTGGATATCCATTTATAGAAAAATTACACAGAAGGCATATCTAACACCACTTACAAAAATTAACTCAAGATGGACCAAAAATCTAAATGCAAAAATGAGACCTTCTAAAAATCTGACACTTATGTGCAGCCAAGTAAAAACAGAATCCACCGTGTGGGGGACATTTGGGCAATATATCATTTGGCAATGGTACATTGGACAAGGCTCTGGTCTTAAAAATTAATAGAACACTTCAACACCTTAACAAAAAAATATGTAAAAAATCCAATTAAAAAATGGGCAGAGGAATTGAACAGACATTTCACCAAAGATGACGTCCAGGCAGCCAACAAACAAATGAATGAATGCTCCTAATCATTAGCTATTAGAGTAATGCAAATCAAAACAAGTGACAGATCATCTCACTTCATTAATTACAAATTTTAAACAAACAGAAAATAAATGATGACAAGGATGTGAGACTCTGGGACCGTCATACACTGACAGGGTGGCTGTAAAATGATGTAACCCCTATGAAAAACAGAATGGCCTTTCCCAAGAAAGTGGTAATATGACCCAATAATCCCTCTACCTGGTATATATCCTGAAGAAATCAGTCATGACACAAATATGCACACAACCAAGTTTATCTAAGCCCTATTCACATAGCAAAACGATGAAAACAATCTAAATGCCCACCCGTGGGAGAATGGATAACCTACACTACAAACACACAACATTACACAGTACTACAGAATAATGATTGTGTTAGTCTGGGTTGATTAGAGAAACAAATTCAGACACTCAGATGTGTGTGAGAAAGAGCTTTATATCAAAGAGCAACTGTAGATTGAGAAAAAATCCCAGCTCAGTCCAGATCAAGTCCATAACTTTGATATTAGCCCATATGTCTGATACTTGTCCATAAATTCCTCTTTAGAATCATGCAGCACATGCAGTGATGCCTGATGCAGGAAGATCACAGGCCAGTGGGTGAAAAGTCTTGTGGATCCAGTGGTGGCGGAAGCATCTCCAGGGCTCTGGCTGTCATCAGCATGGTTTCAAAGTGGCTTATCCAAGCGGGACTATGGCCCACCTCCCTGGAGAAAGAGAGGAAGTTCCCAGAATCCGCAGGAGAAGGCCACACCCACTAGGAGACATCATCAGGCTGTGACCTGATTGGAATGCTAGACTCCACCCCTTCACTCTTAACATCCTCAAGTTGTAACATGTAACTACGCCAATGATGAATCTGTGAAATACCTCCTATTTTGGATGAATCTAGAGGACATTCTGCTAAGTGAAATAAGTTAATCACAAAAGGGCAAACATTGTAAGAGAGCACCATTTTGAAAAGCCAAGAAAAGGTTTCCACACTAAAAGAACCTTTTTGGATGGTACCAAGGATGGGAGGGGAAGGGAAGTTAAGTTACTGGTTAGAGGGTAGATCATTGTTAACTGGGGTGGAGAGGAAAGCAGTAGTAAGAGGTAGGTCAGAGAAAAAAAATGGTGTAAACAGTAAGACACTGCGAGGAGTGCAAGAGTTAAAAGCAACAGAAGCATCTACTGTTGTGTACACAATCCTGCAAGTAATTGACTTACTGTAGATGCATGGGTGCTGAGTGATGTGTAGGAGGTGGAGTGGGAATATACCCACAAACATATATGTATATTTTTTGACACTATCCATACAAGGAGTGAAGTTAAAAAATGAAACAAAACTTCTTAAATACAACCAAACACCTTGTGGGACTGAGTCCCTGAGCCTGGGTGCTCAGGACCAAAGTCATAGGGCACACCAAGGTCAATTGATAAAACACAGCCATAAAGACAATGTTCCCCCTCTAGCAAAGGCAGGCTTTCACGCTTGTGAATGGCCATCTAAGATGAAATGATTGGCTTCTCCCTGTCCAGAAGAAGAGTGATGAAAGCGGAAGGCTCGCGGAAACTAGTCTAGCACACTAATAAATCATGTGAACCCTGGTCTCCACAACCCTGACACCAGAAGGAGAAGGAGAAGGAGAAGAAGAAGAAGAAGAAGACCACTACCACCACCACCACCAGGCTTAAGGGTCTATGGTAATTGCTCTTTTAGGTCTGAAAATCATCTCTCTCCAAACAATGACAAAGCCCAGAAGGCTAAGTAAAAAAAGAGGAGGAATGGAAATGGGAAATACAGGGAGGAAGTGAAATTAGTAATGCTGCATTGTGGGGATTGCAATCAATGACATGAAATAAAATGCTGAATGGGAACTGATCTGATTTGTAACCTTCACCCAATATACAAGTAAAAAGTTTAAAAGCGGCTGAGCCCGGGTAGCGTCGTGGTTGTGTGCGGGACTGCGGCCCACTGGGTTGGAGGTTCAATTCCAGCTCCCAGGAGCAAAGGCTGGGCCTTCTACTCCCACCACCTGAGGGCAGTGATGCCTTAAAAAAAAAGTTTAAAAGAATATAAGAGGCTTCAGAAAGTTCATGAAAAAACAGAAAAGGTAATAGAAAATTTCTAGGAACTTTTAAAAAGCCTTCTGCATACTTATGCCTAACATTTACTGTAGACATTTATTTATTTACTGCGTGTTCCAGGTACACTTTTTTCTTTTTTTTTGGGGGGGGGGGGGCATCACTGCTCTCCAGTGGTGGGAGTAGGAGGCCCAGCCCCACTGCTGGAGTTGAACCTCCGTCCCAGTAGGCCGCAGTCCTGCGCATAACCACTACGCCACAACCACTACGCCACCGGGGCTCAGCCCCCAGGTACACTTTTAATGCTTGGCATGTATTGATTCATTCAACCCTCGGTTGTTGTTAAGTTATTGTTGAGTTAGTCACCAACTCCTACCGGACTTACATATAACAAACCGAAAAGCCCTGGGGCTCTGCGCCATCCCCACAACCCTTGCAGCAATCCTCCATCAGTTTTGCAAATGGGAAAACGTAGGGACCAAAACCCAAACCACACACACTGCCCTGAAGTTCATTCTGATTCACAGAAAGTCCACAGGACAGAAAAGAACTGCCATTTGGATTTCCAAGACTGAAATCTTTAAGGGAGCGGAAAGCCTCATCTTTCTCCTGCAGAGCGGCAGTGGACTCAAACCGCTAACCTGGTATCCAGCAGTCCAACGCATAACCCACTATGCCACCAGGACTCCTTAAATTTAGGCACAGAGAAGTTAAGTAACGTGCTCAAGAATAAACTGCTACAAAGTGGAGGGAGAGACAGAGCGTGGCTCTGGAGCTCATACTCAAATCCAGGCATCCTCAAACTATACGGCCCAAGGGCCACATGTGGCCCGCTGAGGACATTTATCCAGCTGCCGGGTGTTTTTGCCGCCACTGTCTGTTCTGCTTAGCAGCCAACTCATGCCGGGTCCACAGTGAATTTGTTCATAGGTTTTTGTTTTTTTTTAACTATAGTCTGGCCTTCCAATGGTCTGAAGGACAGTGAACTGGCCCTGTTTAAAAAGTTTGAGGACCCCTGCTCTAATCATTATGCTTTTGAGCCTTCATTATCATTATCATTAGCACGTGCTACATTTCCATACCTTATCAACAGCAGATTTTTTTAAGGATTTATCACCTCTTCAAAGTAGTGCCTCATGAAAAGTAGAATTCAAAAAGATGCTGACATAGGTTACCTTGACCTGAGGAAAACCTACTGCCATCAAGTTGATTCCAACATAGGATGCCTTTATGTAGACTGCAGATCTTTATGACAGCACACAGCCTCATCTTTCTCCGGAGCAGCTGGTGGGGGTTGAACTGCATACTTTGAGGTTAGCAGCCCAATGCCTCTCCCCCACTACCGCCAGCTTCCTTTAGTAAAAATAATTATTCACATGGATTCAACAGTTAGTGAGTTTTTAAAGTTCCATTTGAGGCTTATAATAACATAGTGAAGCAGACAGGGCAGGCCCCTACCCTTCACCCTCCTTGGTCCTTTTAATGATGAGAAGACTAAAGAAGCATGGTGTCTGTCTGGTATCGCACAACTGGTTGATGGGCGCGAGGTGATACCAGGAGGATTGGTATGCACTTCCCAGGTGGGCATCCTTCTCGCCAGAAGCAACCTCAGGACCTAAGACGTTCCATTTCCTCACTGAATGGGGTAAGGGGCTGGCTATGTCTTGCTTCTTTGACTTTCTCTCTGAGCCTGGGGGGCAATGTCCTTGGCACAGTGGAAATTCTAAGGAATGGTAAAGTGGCAGCATATAGGTGTGGCATGGAGACATGGGGAGACAATGCCATACCCAGTTGATCTGCGGGGTGTATTTGATTTTGGAGGGGGAGGAGGCGCTGTTGAATAACCAGAAAGTCAATTCTGAAGGCTCATTTGTGCCAAGTCTGGACTACTTGCCTCTATTTTCTCTGATTTTTTAAAATTTGCTTTCCTAAAGTATAATATACAAGTCTGATTGGCTCTCATCTATACTCTTACTGTACTTACAATCCGAACAATTGAATTTAGCTCCTAATTATGTAGACATATGTGTTTTATATACTGTCTGTGCCCTTAATCGTAGACTCATGCAATTTGGGAGCAAGGGACTATATTCTGTATTAGTGGGTTCACAGAGCATGGCATTGTCAGACACAAAATAACAAACCAAAAGGATTTTACCCTGAGCTTCTTTGACTAATTACATATGAGATCATAGAAAAATCAGAACTGGAGAGTCTTCAAAGATATCACATCGTTCAATTTCCTCCATCAGAATAGGGATTCACAGCAGATGGTCATGCAGCCACTGCTTGAACAAGACTGGGGACACTGCACACATCTGCAGGCAGTCTGTCCTACTGTAGGGCTTCCCCCTCCCCTTTTTATTACAAAGACACATCATCAGTTTCCTTTGCAGAATGAGAAGACAAGACCTGCAAATTGTCATCTACCATCCCTGAGTACACCCCGTGGGAAATTGCAGGCCCCGGGTACACTGGAAACTACACACAACCTGACCCCGCCCCACTGATGTGCTTGGCAGCCAGAGACCCATTGAAGTCTCAGTGCCGTCTCTTGTAAATGGAATAACAATTCCCACCTCACGGGGGTGCTGTGGAGATTAGATGACATAATGCCAGCCAACACTGCCTAGCACACAAGAGTTCAGTAAAGATTCACTAATGTGAAAGAGACAGCAGGTCCTAGAACTGAAATAGTGAGGCACCACGGCTGGTGTGGTAGTTAGATAATCTGGTGTCAACTTGCTTACAAAGAGTGAAGGAAAGAAAATCGTGAAGGTGTGGGGTTTCGCTTGTCAGTCAGCTTGATGAATTTATTTGGAGGTGCTGAGGAGATAAAACAGCTCTCTGGAGGCTGGACAGATACTCACTCTCTGGGAGAAATGCCTGAAGCCAAAACACATGGCGCTGTCCGAGAGCTCTGGAGCTGGCGGAGCCACGTGGAGAGCCCTGCCAGCTCTGAGATGGTTCCACTGCCACTAGACTCACAAGACTTTCCACCCACTGGCCTAGGATCTTCCAACATTCTGCATCTTCCCTGTGTTGCGTGAGTCTGAAGAGGAACTTACAAACCGGTATCGGGCATACAGGCTAATATCAGACTTAGAGACTTGATCTGGGCTGGGATGTTTTCTTAATATACAATTACTCTTTTACATAAAACTCCTTCTTATACACCTATGGGTCTCCCTGCATTTGTTTCTCTAGTCTACCTGGACTAACACAGCTGGGATGAGCCTGGAGCAGTGCTTTTATGAAAGAGGTCAGAGAAGAATTAAAAAGCCTCTTGGAAAACTTCTGTTTCTTCCTCTAACTTGGAGTGAGTGAATTGGCTTGGCTTCTTCAAACTAACCATTCTTAAGAGAGCTAACAGAATGAAGCACATTGCTAGGAAAAACTGACAATTATTTTGATGCAAATAACTATCTCCCACGTTGAGTTTACAACCTCTGCAAGAACAGAGAAAATTGGAGCAGGACTTAGGAGCGCCGGCTTTGCAGTGAGGAAGACTAGAGCTGGACGCTGGTTCAACCACTTATTGTGTGACCTTAGTAAATGATGTATTCTCTCGGTGCTTCCATTTCCTCACACACAAAATGCAATCGATGCCCCTACCTGATGTGAGGGGCAATGAAATAAAGGCTGGGAAGTTCTTAGGGCAGCCCTTGACACACATTGTTCGATATTACTAGTACAGAATGAAAATACTCCCACCAAAGGGCAGTGATGCCCCCTCCCTTGCGCCACACCCCCCCCCTCCAAAAAAAAATACAGAGAGTCAGCATTTCCGGAGGAAGCTTGAAAGGGTGGTTAGGATTTCAGTGTGAGGTGTTGGAAAACTGCAGGTTTTACCCAGAGAAGCGAGTTCTGGTGGCCCTGTCAGGGAAGTCACTGGGCTGCTAACCACAAAGTCAGCTGTTTGAACTCACCTGCAGCACTCTAGGAGGCAGATGGGACGGAACCCGTTGAGATTTACAAAACCTCTGAAATCCGTGTAGGGTCACTGTGGTGCAACAGAAATGACTCAATGGCAGTGGATTTTTTTTGGGGGGGGGGGCATCACTGCCCTCTGATAGTGGGTGTTGGAGGCCCAGTCTTTGCTCCTGTGGAGCCGCTGCTGGAATTGAACCTCCATCCCAGTGGGCCGCAGCCCTGCGCCCAACCACTACGCCACCGGGGCTCAGCCGGCAGTGGATTTTCACACAGGAAAAACCTAAGCCAAGACAGGAACCGGCTTCGCAAGGAAGCTGTACGGTTCATCTAAGATTTTGAAAGTCAGGCTGTCCAGAAAGTCAGCATTTTCTGACATGCAGTTTTGTGAAGGGCGGAGGTGAGAGACTGAAGAGCTTGCTGTAAGAAATTCATTTTCTTTCAAGTCTCTTCCGCTCCTTCTGATTAATCACAGGAGAAAGGCTGGGTTTGAGGCTATTTATTCAAGGCACCACTCCGACAATATGAGGAGCCTTTGAGGTCCGCAAATGATGAAACACTGGTTTCCTCGTTCAAAGGTTGCCCGTTCGAATCTACCCGGAGGCACAAAGACGAGCGTGGCGATCGCTGCACTGAAAAACGTGACGGCGCCGAACTTCACCAAGAGTTAAATCAAGGAGTCAGCAACCCACACCTGACAAGACGTGCTCATCTTTGGTTTGGACTGAGACACGGGAGCTGCAGACAGAAGGCTCCTAGCCACAGTATCTAACTCTATAACTTAGTGACATTGTCTTGTCTCTCCCCGATCTTGGCTTTTACAGCTATACGTTTTCGAGCAAATGTATCGCTGATGTTCAAATACGGAGTTGGTGGAACCCTTTAGCCCTCTCCAGGCCTCAGTTTCTCCATCAGTCCTAAGAGGTGGGTGGGGGGTTCCCTGGCAGTTTCCCAGACCCGGTTCCCTCCGCCCAGCACGCCAGGCCCACTGCCCTTGGCAACCACGGTAATCGCCACAAGGGCTCCCGCCATCCCCGCCGGGGCCGGCCCCCCTTCCTCCCGACGAGCCCCTCTCCTCACCACTGCTCCGCCTTATCTCTCCAAGTCAACACAGCCCGCATCGCAGCTTCCCTCCAGCCTCGGGCCCCTCCTCCTGGCCTCAGCAACAGGGCCCGCTCGGCGAGCCACTTCACTCGCTGCGCTACCCTAGCAACGCACATGCGCAGTGAGCTAGACGCGAGACGGAGCGTTCCGAACGCGCATGCCTCGAGGAGGGCATGGGGGGGGGGGGAAGCTTAGAAGGCGCATGCGCAACAAGGACGCACGCGATTGGCCGGGGAGGGTGGGGAGGCGGTGCGTCCGCTCCGACCAAAGATTTGATTGGCTGAACGTTGGAAATGGCGGCTGCGACCCAGTGGGCGGGGGGAGCCAGGGATCAGCTGTGGCGATGGAGCGAGTTTCGGTTCCTCCAGCCTTTGGTTCCAACGTGGAAACACTGAGCTGAAGAGACTTGCGCCTCGCCCTCCGCTCGCTCTGCACGCAGCCCAGCGCTGGAGGCCTCCCGGCTGCCGAACTGCTGCCCTGGCTGCAGCCGTAGACTGCTTAAGCACGCCGGCGATGGAGACCCTGAGCCTGGGGGACCGCGGAGCTGACCCCGCAGTCGCCTCAAGTGAGCCCCCTGCCCCAGGCCGATCGCGTGACCCTCGGCAAGTGCTTCGGGCTTCGCTTCCATCGCTCGCGCAGCGGGAGGGGGTGATGGAAAGTATGTGGGCTTTTCTCCTATTGCAGGCACCGGGACTGCGGGGCCCCGAGATGCGTCTCCTGGAGCGTGGGCTGGAGCGCAGGCGTCTTCCCGCTGGGGCCAGCCCCCCTTCGTGTCCAAACGCCTGGGGAGCTGCGAGATGGGGGGGGGGGGGTGTAGGCAGTGCCAGGAGCGGACACCCGGGAGCATCCTCGGGAGCTGGGCCTAGGTTTTGCATCGTGCTGCTAAACTGCCCCAGAAATAGGTCTGAGGCCACAGGATCGGAGCCCCCCGGTCACCCGCTGAGTCCTTGTGGAAGTGCGATAACGGGGCTCCGACGATGTGCCTCCGTTTTTCAAGTCTTCTTTCCCGGAGGTTGGAGGAGATGGGAGCCATTACCTGGTTTTTGCAGCTGTAGAAACGAACCTTGGAAGAAAGCGAATAGTTGGCTCTGGAACACAAAGCGAGGAAATGGCAGAGCTGGGAGCTGGAACCTAGTTTGGTGACCCCAACATTTGTATTGTTTTCACCAAGGTTTGGGTTTCTTGATTTCTAAACAGTTGAACTACTTCATTTCATTGGATGTCAGCCAGCTCCCCCTAACCAAGTCAGAATGCCCGGATGGGGATTCTAGTTAGTCATTAGGGCATGCTCCCCTACTCTATTTTTAGAAAAGTTGGGTTAGGTGACCTCTGAACCTAAACACATTGAAATATGTATGACTTATAGATTAGGATACACCCCACCGAAGTTTTTCAGTAGGAGTGTGGGTATTAGGCATTAAAATGTTTGCAGGGGAAAATAATATTAAAAGGTCATGCAATTCCTCCATAAATTCTTTAAAGCCCCCTCCTCTTAGGTAGGCCTGGGTTTGGGTTTCAGTTGTACAAATAACCTTGTTAATGGATTTTGTCAATAAATAAAATAACTCAAACTCTGCAGCTCTCAGGGTCACCATGAGGATCAAGATGGCAGAAGATTGGAAAATTCTGTCGCATAAACGATCTACCTTTTGAAGGGTTGCAGCATCTAATGAAAGCCACAGGACACTCTTTTCTTAGAAAAATGTACACGTAGATAAAATTCCCATCCCACTGGTGTGGGGAGGGAAATGTCTCACTGACACCGTAGTCAAGTCTGTTGTTCAGGTGACAAGCTCAGCTATTGATTCATACTCTTAATGTTCAGCTACTTGCCGTCAAGATCACTAGGAATCTTTATGAAAGTCCTATTCATTGATTTACCCCAAAAAAGTTTCTAGCAAGCAGCTTGAGCTGTTTTCCTTGTGCAGATGACGCCAACTTTTAAAATCCATGTTGTTGTCATTGTTAAGTGCCATTGAGTTGGTTCCCATGGCCGTACGTCCCACAGGAAATGTACAGCCAAACTCAAAGCACTGCTGGGCCCTGCCCCATCCTCACAGGTGTCCTCGGAGCCCATGGTTGCAGCCGCTGTATCAGTCCCATCGTGTTGAGAAGCTGAAGCTAGCTTTGCTCCACAGCACCAAGAGACCCTATGCCTTAAAATGCTTGTCCCTTGTGGCTTCAGTCTCACCTTATATCTAATGAAATCCATGTGCTTCCTGCTCTGTTACTGATTGACATTTTTACTAAGCAGGGGCGGATACATTTTAAATGAACTGTCTACTTGCGTGTTGTTTTCCAGGGAGGAAGACGCTGCTCTGGGGTCAGAAAGGAGAGAAGAGGAGGAACAAAGGGTGATACACAGTGGCAGAGAATGTCATCCCCCGCCCCAAGAGCCCATGGCTTCTGCTCACTTGGGTGGGACTGCAGTGACACCATGCCAGAAGTCTGTCCCCTCTGGTTGGGAACGAGTTGTGAAGCAAAGGTTATCAGGAAAAACGGCAGGAAGGTGGGATGTGCATTTTATCAGGTGAGCATGCAAGCTGGTAACGATTACACAGCCAGTGTATTTTCTAGACGTGTAGGATAACACGGCAAGAATCTTGGATTATTCCTGTTTTTAACCGTAAAACACTGTGGATCCTATTCCTTCAGTGTCACTGGTTAGTTACAGCAAATGACTTGGGAATCATTTCATTTTGTCCCTCTTACTAAAAGGAGCAGGAGAAAGATGGGTCTTTAAAGAGTTATCATTGCACACATCCACAGGGACAGTTCTGCCCTGTCCTGGAGAATCACTGTGAGTCAGAATTGACTTGATGGGCGTGAGTTTGAGATTGTAAGGATATGATTTCAAAAAGTTCATGGGGATGCCATTTTCCCACAACTATTTGAAGCCCCCCTCTCCCCCGTCCACCTTTATAAAAGTATAAAGGGTTACTGTGAGACCTGTCAGCAGTGGGTTGGGTTGGTTATCATGGAATGATTGGATTGGATATCAGGATAAACCATTTAAAAGTACCATTTTGGGCTGAGCCCCGGTGGCAGTGATTGAGTGCGGGACTGCGGCCCACTGGCGTGGTGGTTCAAATCCAGCAGCAGCAAGGCTGGGTAGCTCCCACGATCACCAGAGGGCAGTGATGCTCCCCCCGCCCCCCAAAAAAGAAGTACCATTTTACCACTATTGTTATTTTTTTTGGGGGGGGGGGCATCACTGCTCTCCGGTGGTGGGAGTAGGAGGCCCAGCCCCACTGCTGGAATTGAACCTCCGTCCCAATGGGCCGCAGTCCCGCGCACAAGCACTATGCCACCGGGGCTCAGCCCTACTATTGTTTATTTTAAATAACAACTGTAGTACTCATGCCAATATTAATCATTAATTGCAAGTTTGAAATATGGTCCAGTTCGGGCTGAGCCCCGGTGGCGTAGTGGTTGTGCGCAGGACTGCGGCCCACTGGGATGGAGGTTCGATTCCGGCTCCCAGGAGCAAAGGCTGGGCCTCCTACTCCCACCACCTGAGGGCAGTGATGCCTAATTAAAAAAAAAATATATATATATATATATGGTCCAGTTCTCTGAAAAAGTCATTCCGTCTGGTAGCAATAAGTTTTCTTTACTATTTTCTAGCCCTCAAGGACTGAAGTTCAGAACCAAAAGGTCACTTGCTAATTATCTTCACAAAACTGAAGAGAATAATCTTAAATTGGACGATTTTGATTTTACTGTACCATCAAAAAGGAACATCAAATCAAGCAATGAAGCTCTCTTGTCCCAAGTGCCAAAGGAAAGTATCAATTCAAACTGGAACCTCAGGACAAAAAAGAAGCCGAAAAAAGATGTGGTGTACCTGCCAGGCGATAGTTCAGAATTGCAAGATAGCACCAGACTTCCTAACCCTACTTCTGTTCACTCATTGTTGAAAGAAGATGAGAATGTTACTGATGTTAAGCCCAGGAAGGTTAGAAAATCGAAAGGAAAGATGACTATTCTGAAAGGAATTCAAAATAGGAAAACCAAAAAAGAGTGCTGCAAGAGTCTGTCAGGTTCTGTTCAAAGAGGTAGAAGAAGAGGGTCTGTGTGTAACAGAGTCGATGTGGAAGGTGAGCCCAGCCCTTGCAATGCCCCAGCCGGGAATGAGCGCCTGGCTGGGCCTGAGGAAGGAAGGGGACTTGTTGAAGAGAAGTCGTTATCTCCCGGATCACATTTTCATTTTGGAAAACTAACTTCAAACAGAACAGAACACAAGAAATGTCAGGATACCTTCTTAGACGCTGAGGAAATCAGAACCAAAGTAGAAGTTGGAGAGAAGAAACACTTACATGTTGACATCGCGTGTGGCTCTGAGACGGACAGTTGCTGTTCACAAGCTGAGAAAAGCTTTACTTCTGTGAGACTATTTCAAGGTATCCATTGCTTTAGAACATTACTACTAAGCATTGTGTCATCAGAATTTTCCTCCCCTGGATCTTGTATGGTTAGGTTATAGGAATGTCGCCAGCAAAGGAGGCCAAGTGCTATATCCACCTCCCCACCCCCTTAGTCTGTCTTGATCCCTTGTGTCACTGAACTGTGAGCTGTCCCGCTGATCTGCAGGCCCTTCACCTTCAGGCAGAGAAGGCTCAGACGTCCTCAGCAAAGGAGAGTCGTGTGGTGAGCTGCTAGTGCCCTGGCTCACTGGAGCAGCAGCTGGGACTCTTCCTCAACAGTGCTCCTGGCCAGCCTCTTTCTAACCTTAAAACCTGAAGGAAAGTTTTACAGACTCGATCAAAGATTTAGGGAGGATGCCTTTTATGCTTAGAACGACCGGCGGTGTCTCCTTGTACCCCAACTGTTGTTTACTACTGCTATGTGACGTCCAACTTCATTTTGTACAGCTCATCGTCATTCTTACATTCAATTATAATGTAATGCATATCTAGAATGCTTTAGAGCGCTAAATAATTCAAAGCTATAATCACCCCGTTCATCTATTATTTGTAATATGCTCTTAATACAGAGCCGAAAGCTTAGCAGTTTTGCTTTTATAATGCCTCAGTGAATAAGATAAAAAGGAGAGCCTTTGAGCAGCCCTGTATTAGTTATTCATTATGCCATTAAGGTATAATGAATAACTCCTTTAAAGAAGAATAGTAATTTTGCTTAAAATCCTATAGGGAGGCAGCTAAGACAAATTGGTAGGGGTTTAGGGGTTTAGGTCTTAATTCCTGCGATTGTGTCTTTTCTGTGCTCAAAATTTCTCTGCTTCTATCGAAGAAGGCCCTAGGTAGCCAGGAGTTGCATAAGACTTCTACATGTCTCTCTTTAAAGACTTGAAATGATAAAGCTGTAGGCCCACAGACACTTATTGCTAGTATAATGTCCAAATTAAATATTAAAATCACCCCTTTGCACCTAAAATGGAAGTGTCTTCGTCATCTGATACAAAAAGATGGTGTTCTCATCATCAATTGAGATAATATTTGTCAAGTGAAATAGTAAAGACCTTCCCATTGACTTAGCCAGGACTTGCCAAATAAACTGAATTTAGGTCTCTTGGGAATAAAGGAGCCTAGTTTATTGTAGTTTATAGAAACCCACAGAGGAAATATCAGCAAGTAAGAGCCGTTTCCTTTATTCTGCTTTTTACTTTCCACTTGTCTTATCCAAATTGGAATAGCAAAACGCATACACATACGGCTAATTAGCTGGAGACCCAGCATTCTTGTCCCAGTCTTGTTAATTCAAATTTGAAATAGTTGCTTAATTTCTAAGATATATTTTCTTAATGCCTAAATGGAGATTTCACTCATTAGCCCTGTGTTTCACATCAACACTACAAGGTAAAAGAAGTGAAAAAGTTGATACCACAGTACACAAATACAGGATATTCTTAGCCGACATTCAAATTTTGAGGGTGTGGCTAACAGAAGTACTAACTGATGACTTTAGAAACTTGTAAGCCTGACAATATTGTTCTCAATTGAATCAGTCTGTTGAATTTACCTGAGTTTCCCAGTTAATT
The DNA here is from genome assembly GCA_004026705.1 of Nesogale talazaci. NCBI lineage: Eukaryota > Metazoa > Chordata > Mammalia > Afrosoricida > Tenrecidae > Nesogale > Nesogale talazaci. The sequence continues at coordinate 7,353 of PVJH01034169.1, read as the reverse complement.
TGTGGTCTTAGATGATTCCGTGGCCTTAAGGTTTTCTGTTTTGCCTACATCCCTTTTTTGCTAAGTATGAAAGTGTTTATTGCAGAAAATTTGAGGGAAAAAAAACACTGCTGAGGAACAACTATTCAACTATTTTGATTTATTTCATTCTAAACTCTGTGGCCATTCCTCCCCCACCCTCGATAATCATTATAGTGAAATTTCTGACAACTGGAACTCACTAGAATGTTCTTGATTTTCCAGATCTTGCAAATATTCTGCATCTTGCCACTTTTTATTTATTTTTTTTTGGGGGGGGGAGGGCATCACTGCTCTCCGGTGGTGGGAGTAGAAGGCCCAGCCCCACTGCTGAAACTGAACCTCTGTCCCAGTGGGCCGCAGTCCCGCGCACAACCACTACGCCACCAGGGGGCTCAGCCCCATCTTGCCACTTTTTAATTGAATATATTTACACAGGTTTCCGTTTTGATTTCACTGTATAGAATCTTGCATTTTTACTTAAAAATAACATGGGTGAATACTCAAAGCCTCAAAAACATTTTAATAACTCCAATTATGCCATAATTTAAAATATTTGGTATTTCCAGTTTTTCAATACTATAAACACTGAACAGAAATCAGAGAACTGGTATGGCTGTGATAAAGGCCTGGCCTAAGGAGTCAGACTGCCTAAATTCCATACTTACTAGCTGTGCAACCTTGAGTAAGTAGCTTTTCTGTACCTCAGTTTACGTGGTTGGAATGTAGACATAAAAGAGTACCAGACTCCTAGACCATTAATAAGTGGGTTAGCTTGTATAAGATGCCCAGCACACACTGTTTTACAAGTACTGTTGTTGTTATCAAACCTTACTGGCTGTGAACAGTTTCCAATTTTCCTTTACAGAAGACATGCCTGTTCCACGGACACAAATAGATAGAAGGAAAACAAGCCTATATTTTTCCAGCAAATATAACAAAGAAGGTAATCCTTTCCTAATCATAAGAGCAGGTTTTCCGTGTTTGGCGCTCTGTTTTCCCGTGTTTCTGTGACAGCTCTGATGCTGTCTGTTTCTTTAGCTCTTAGCCCTCCTCGACGAAAAGCCTTTAAGAAGTGGACACCTCCTCGATCACCTTTTAATCTTGTTCAGGAAACACTTTTTCATGATCCCTGGAAGCTCCTCATCGCAACTATATTTCTCAATCGGACCTCAGGTTTGTGGAGTCCTTTTTTCTTTTTTCCACTCTTAGTAGAGACTTTCTTGAAAGGGAACGAGCAATTACTGGGTTAAGTGCCTGGGTTCAAGTTCACTGTTGAGTCTGAGGCGTAGGCTAACTGGTCCCAACACTTCACCTTTGAGAGTGTTAGAGTAGGTGACTAAGAAATTTTTTAGCATAAAGCTCCTTGCTTATTTTGTACTTTTTAAAAAACATCATTTTATTGGGGGCTCCTACAACACTTAGCACAATCAACACATCTATTGTGTGCAGACCACATTTGTACATTTGTTGCCATCGTCATTCTCGAAACATTTTCTTTCTACTTAAGCCCTTGGTCTTAGCTCCTTATATGTCCCCACTCTCACCACGCCCCCTCCCTCATGAATCCTTGATAATTTATAAATTACATTATTTTGTCATATCGTACCCTGTGCTGTGTCTCCCTTCACCCACTTCTCTGATGTCCGTTCCCCAGGGAGGAGGCTAAATGTAGATCCTTGTCATTGGTTCCCCCTTACTACTCCACCTTCCCTCCACCCTCCTGGTATTGCCACTCTCACCACTGGTCCTGAAGGGTTCATCTGTCCTGAATTCCCCATGTTTCCAGTTCCTATTCATATCAGTGTACATCCCCTAGTCCAACAAGGTGTGTAAGGTAGAATTGAGATCATGATAATGTGGGGAGGAAACATTTAAGAACTGTAGGAAAGTTGCAGTTTTCATTGTTGCTATGCTATACCTTGACTGGCTCATCTCGTCCTGCTTATTTTGTACTTCTGAGTTTTAGTCATCAATGAACCAGTTATTGAGAATTCCTCCACTCCGGTGTATGTAAAAGCACCACTTCATTGAGTAATTTCATATCATTGATACTTGGTGTGCCATATGTTTGGGTTTTATGTTTTTTATTAAAAGGTTTTATTGGGGTCTCTTAAAGCTCTTATAACAATCCGTATGTCAGTTGTATCAAACATATTTGTACATATGTTGCCATCATTATTTTCTAAGCATTTACTTTCTCTTTGAGCCCTGGATATCAGCTCTTTTTTGCCTCCCTCCCACCCTGGTGACCCCTTGATAAGTTATAAATTATTATTTTCATATCTTACATCAAGCACTGTGGCCCTTCCCCCAGGGTTTCTGTTCATCCCCCTGGGAATAAGGTATGGGTATAGTTCTGTGTCTTGTCATTGAGATTGGTTACCCCTTCCTCACCTCTCCCTATCTTCCCCTTAACCACCTGATAACACTACTACCATGTCTGTTCTTGGAATCCATGCGTTCTGAGCTCTTATCTGTACCTTTATACATGATCCGGTCTAGCATGCAGTGAAAGGCAGGACTCTGGTCATGATCGTGAGGGATGAGAAAGCCTCAAAAAACCAGAGGAATATTGTGTTTTTCATCGGTGCTGTACTGTGCCTTGGTTGACTCATTTCTTCCTTGAGATCCTTCTGTGAAGGGATGTCCCAATGTTTACTACTGGGTTTGGGTTATCTGTCTGACTTCCCATCATGCTCAACAATATATTTTTTTGTTTGTCTATTTGTGATCTTCTGATACCTGTTAACCATTCCTGTAGACACCTCATGATCACACAGGCTGGTGTGCTTCTTCCATATGGGCTTGCTGCTTCTCTCCTAGATAGATGCTTGTTTAAATTCAAGCCTGTGTTAGTTAAGGTAGACTAGAGAAACAAATTCATAAACACACATATGGATATAAGGGAAAGATTTATATACAAGAGGAATGGAACATTGAGAAAGCATCCCAACCCAGTCCAGTCCAAGGTCATAAGTCTGATATTAGCCCATATGTCCAATATCAGTCTGTAAAGTCTCCTTCCAACTTATAAAGCATGTGCAATGACACCAGGACAATCACAGGCCAGTGGGTGCAGAGTCTTGTGTATCCAGCGGCGGGAGAAGCATCGTGGTGCTGGTAGGGGTCTCCCCGTGGCTCCTCGTTTGCAGGGCCCAGGGTCCATCAGCAGTATCCATTGGTGGTTGAAGCATCTCAGTGCTGGCAGGGGTCTCCCCATGACCTCCCAAGGATCTCAACACTGGCAGGAGTCTCCATGTGGTTTCTCCAGCCCCAGAGGTTTGGTTCCATCAGGGTAAGCCCATGTGGCTGCTCCTCCAGGAATCAGGATCTGTCAGCATTCTGTCATCTCATCTTATCAGTAGTTTGTCTCCAAGGAACTGAGTCAAGTCTCTCTTCTCCAATTAGGAAAAACAGCAAGACTTCCCAGAATTCTCAGGAGAAAACTATCCCCACACAGAAGCCTCATTAGCTATCTCCAGATTGACAGGCTAGACTCCACCCCTACAAAGCCTTTAAGACTTCAGATGCTATGTCTTGATAGCAGGGCACCATCCACGTTCTTCACCACACATGCTTATGCACCTATTTTGTCTTCAGCAATCATGCCAGCAGGGTGAGCATCACAGAATGCCTGATTGTTAGAAAGGACATTATAGAGGTTGAAGTACAGGCATGTACATATGTAAATATATATAATGATAGGGAAAATAGATCTTTGTACATATATTTATATATTAAGCATTAAGGTAACATACGGACAAGTATTCCTTCAGTGCAAGAACGTGTTCTAATGACATGGCATTCTGTGATGTTCACCCTGCTGGCATGATTGCTGAAGACAGTGTTTTTGTGTGAGTCAGAGGCTAGACAGAGACCCAAAGTCCATCTACTTCATTGTATTGCCATAGGTATATATGCCAATACCTCTATTTTAATGAGTTTATGTATTTACACACGAACACACCTATGTGTATACCTCTAGCCATAGCTTTACTTCCTTTTCTCTGTTTCCTTTTACCTTCCTGCTGCTCCACCATCCCACTTGCCCCTCTTCTCCCTCATAGTACTTCCTCTCAGCTAGATTGCTGTTGGTCCAACACCCCCAGCTTCTCTATGTCCTCTTTGTTGTTGATTTGAGTTCCCTAATTGTTCCCTGTCTGTGGCATTGTTTGTTCACCCACCCCTCCCTCCCTCCTCCTCTTCCCCCAAAGACCCTGTGGAACCATTGGTACTGTTGTTTTCTCCTCAAGCTTGCTTCCAATGCCGCTTCTATAGGAAGGGAAACCAGCAATAATGGAAAAAACAAAAGTTTGACTAAAGAGAGAAAAAAGAAGAAGAAAAGGCATGCGTACATAATTCCAAGTCTGCTGACCTTTATAACTATCTCCCCTGGTGAAATTCGGGAAACTGCCCCTCCTAGCCAGACTTCTGTCTTTGGAGGCTCCTGGTGTGCCATGTGCTCTTACAGTGCTTATCTCGTGACCTCATGTATTAAAAACTTGTATCCTACAAAGCCAGATTCCAGCATAGTTTGGACTGTTTGTCGAATAGACTAGTAGTGTTGTTTTGTTTTGTTTTTTTACTCAGAAAAGAGTCGCTGGTGCAGGAAAATGAAGTTTCTCTGTGGTTATATAAACAGTTCTAGATGACAGGTTCGATAGGGATGTACTTAAACTAGAAATCAGCCCATAATGGGCACTTGTAATCACAGTTGTTTTTACTTTACAGGCAAAATGGCAATACCAGTGCTTTGGGAATTTCTAGAGAAGTACCCTTCTGCTGAAGTAGCAAGAGCCGCTGACTGGAAAGATGTATCAGAACTGCTTAAACCTCTCGGTCTCTATGATCTTCGAGCAAAGACCATCGTCAAGTTCTCAGGTACCTTTCTGTGTTCCCCAAAGAAAACATTAGCTGCATCTTTGTGAGAGCACTACGCCATGAGCCCTAATGTCCTCAGCTGCTGTATTAAGAGAGGCATGCAGAAGTATTCCACTTGACCCGTACTGCATCCTTCCCCTGACCTAGACAATATGTGCCCAGCTCTGGATCAAGCCACACTGACAGAATTAAAGACAGCAATCGGTGAAGCCAAAAGTCTAGTCATTGAACCCAAAGACCAACTCCAGTAAAACCAACCCCAACCACCTCGAGTCAATCCCAACCCACAGCAATCCGGTGGGACAGGGTAGAACTGGCCCTGTGGTTTCTGAGACTGTATCTCTCCGGCGGAGTAGAAAGCCCTCTTTCTCCCAAGGAGCAGTTGGTGCTTTCACACTGCCGACCTTGCAGTCAGCAGCCCACCCCGTCACCACCGTGCCACCAGCACTCGGCACAAAATAATAGCGCCAGGTGAGAAGTTCACACAAGGGTGCTGCAAGAATTTAGAAGAGCAGTCCCTCTGAGTCTGTTAAAAGATTCTTGCTTGTCCCTTTCTCTCCTTCTCTCAGCCCTGTTCCCCCTCATCATTATGTAGGGAAGGTTTCTCTTAGCGGTCCGTGTGACACATGGGGCATTCTGTTCTTCAGATGAATATCTGACAAAGCAGTGGAAGTATCCGATTGAGCTTCATGGCATCGGTAAATATGGCAATGACTCTTACCGGATTTTTTGCATCAATGAATGGAAACAGGTAAGACCCACCTCCAGCCATATTATATCCAGCATGTGTTATCTCTGAGGTAAAAAAAAAAAAAAGTCCATTATACAAAAAAATATGTATTGAACAAATCACACATTGTATTCCCTGTTTGAGAAATAGCGGGTGGCATGGGATAATTGGCAATGGGGAAAGGATCTGTTTGGAAGGAAAGCCTTGCCATCAAGTAAATTCAACACTGAAGACAGGATAGAACTGCCTCTTTGGGGTTTCCCAGGCTGTAATCTTTACAGGAGCAGAAAACCTCATCTTTCTCTTGTGGTGTGGTTGGTGACCTTGTGGTTAGCAGCTCAACTCCACCCCGTACCTCGTGGTTAGCAGCCCAGCCCTTAGGGACTCTTGAAGACACTTGAAAATCCCCTTGATGTGATCTCTGGTGGACCTCCACTGGCCTGGTCACGTTGGCCCACTTTCCCCACTCACAGACTCTCACTAAAGCCCTATTAGTGACTTTCTTCTTGTTACAGTCAGATTAACCACCAGAAGTCTCCACTAGGGGAAGCGGGCCTTTTTGTTCTTGGAATGTGTGCTTGTTGGGTTCTCAGACTTTGTGGTGACTGGCTCCCACTCCAGTTACCCAGTCTGTGGCGTATACCCAGGCCACAGGCAGGCATCCTGGTGGGATCTGGCATCTGAGCAGTGCTGCCAAGTGGTCTGGTCCGTGGCCCTCTACATCTCCCTCAGCCTAATGCCTTCAACGGTGTGTCTGGCCAAGTGTGGCTTGACGGTCCATGTACCAACCCCAGTCCACTATTTTGACCCAAGCAAGCTGCTTAACTTCTCAGACTCTACAACTTCCCCTTGGAAAATGGGTTATTAATATTATACTCATATATCACCATCCCACACTGTGGATCCTGATGAGGTTCGGCACTGAATGGGGAAGTGCTTTGTAAGCTACAAAGCATTACATTAGGATGCGACATAATTTTAAATAAGAGTCTTATTAGGTTAAAGGTTGCCATTGTCAGGTATGTTATCCTAATACATTGGTCACCATAAGTTTACAAAGCCAATGAACAATCTGTATTTATATGTGTTGTCTTTCTTCCAGGTACACCCTGAAGACCATAAGTTAAATAAGTATCATGACTGGCTTTGGGAAAATCATGAAAAATTAAATCTGTCTTAAAACTCTTGAGTTTTCAAACCCATGTTTTGAGCATTGCTTTTTTACCTTGATCTACAAGTGTCCTTGTATGCAGCCAGCCGCCTTCCTGGCATCTGGCTGTGTGTCAGCCCATAGAGACCAAGCTTTGTTTTCTCACTGGGCACATGTGCCCCCTGTGAATTGCTGCCCCCGAATGGACTTGGACTAGACCATGTTTGGGGATTTGCTTTTAAATAAATTCTTCTTTTATAGTGATCTTTAAAATGCATATCGCTTTTCCAATGATGATGTGTTGGTTAAAAAAAAAAAAAAAAGTGAATATTTTTCAAACTTTTAGTAACACACAGCAAATTTCTACTGCTCTGATAGAAGAAAGATCACCAAGGTTCTCTTTCTATAGAAAAGGATATTATACAACTCTGTTAAGAAGAAACAAGTTTGCCCCCCAAAATACACAAGGAAAGTATAATAGTGTATTATTCAGTTCATGAATTTAAAATCCAGTTTGTGAATTTAAAAATTTAGGCCAACTGCCTAAAGAAAAATAAGGTTCTTGGGCTGA
>PVJH01034168.1:0-20873 GCA_004026705.1 Nesogale talazaci | reverse complement strand
TCTCAGTTCCAAAGTGCGAGCACCTCCCAGCCTGGCCCTTGCCTCTCTCTCCACTGGAATGCCTTCCTTTGCTGCACTCATACACATGGCCCCTCCCTCGTTTGTCAGGACTCTCCAGAATCCCCTGAGCCTGCCCCATTGTCATACTTCCCACACCACACTGCAATTGCTTAGGAGTTCCCCATTCCTTCCTCCCAAGGCTGCCAGGCCCTCTGACACAGGGACTATGCTTCTCTCACCCCTTCTCTGCCTCGGCTGCCCTCCACTGGCTCTTCTTGTGGAAGCAGAGCGCCAGAACTTTCCTCCACGGCGTCAAACTGTTTGTTCTACCTAGGAACCGATCGGCCTGGTAGGCACACTGTGAATGTCTGGAGAACATTCAAAGGAGCCTTGATGAAGCAGTGTTTACTCGGGTGCTAACTGCCAAGTCAGCAGTTCAAAACCACCAGCGGCTCCGAGGGAGAAAGATGGGGATTGTCACTCCCCAAAAGACGTATAATCTTTTGTTGGTTTTGTGTTCCCTTGATGTTTTGCCTGGCTTTGCCTGATTTTTGTGCTTATTGATGTCTCTGTATGTCTGTCTGGATAAGATCAGCGGGATAAACAATTTGGAGAAGAAAACCATGGGATCGATGGTTCTGGGGGGCATGGGAAAGGGGAGGTGGGAGAAAGGAAGAGTGAGTGTGACAACCAACTCGGGGACAAAGGTACAACAAGTGAATTAAAGTCAATGAGAGAAGGGCATAGGATGCCTGGTGGGACTTAATCAAGAGCAGTGTAACAGTGAGGAATTACTACACCCGAATAAAGGCTGAAGGTGATAGTGGGACAAGAGGAAAGTAAAAGGAAATAGAGGAAAGAACTATGAGGCAAAGGATATTTATAGAGGTCTAAACACAGGCATGCACATATGTAAATATATTTATATATAAGATAGGAAAATTGATCTATGTACTTATATCTATATGTTAAGAATTAAAGTAGCAGATGGACCTTGGGCCTCGATTGAAGTAGTCCCTCAACAAAAGAACACTTTGTGATGCTCACCTTCCCTACACGATTGCTGAAGACAAAATGGGTGCATAAGGAAATGTGGTAAAGAAAGCTGATGGTGCCCAGCTATCAAAAGATATAGCATCTGGGGTCTTAAAGACTTGAATATAAGCAAGCTGAGAAGCAACAAACCCACCTGGAAGAATCACACCAGCCTGTGTGATCATGAGGTCTCGACAGGATCAGGTACGAGGCGTTTAAGACCCAAAACAAAATCATACCAATGTGAGTGGGGATGGGGGTGGGGGTGGAGAGTGCGGAGTGGAAACCCAAAGCAACATCTGTAGACAATTGGACGTCCTCTTACAGACAGGCCACAAGGAAGAGATGAACCAGCCAGGGTGCAGTATAGCACTGATGAAACATACAACTTTCCTCTAGTTCTTTAATGCTTCCTGCCTCCCACTATCATGACCCCAATTCTAGCTTACAAATCTGGCTAGATCGCAGCATGCACACTGGTACATATCGGAGTCCAAAACACAAGGACCAACAATTAGGCTAGATATACCAGGAGGATAAAGGGAAGGTGGGGGAAGAAAGGGGTAATTGATCACAAGGATCTACCTATAACCTTCTCCCAGGGGGATGAACAACAGAAAGGTGAGTGAAGGGTGACAGAGGACAATGTAAGCTATGAAAATAATAATCTATAATCTATCAAGGGTTCATGAGTGGGGGAGAGTGGGGGAGGGAAGGGGGGGGAATGAGGAGCTGATACCAAGGGCTCAAGTAGAAAGAAAATGCTTTGAAAGTGATGATGGCAACATATGTACAAATGTGCCTGATACAATGGATTACTGTATTGATTGTGATAAGAGCTGTAAGAGGCCCCAATAATAGTATTTAATTTTTTAAAAAGACAATCTTAAAAAAAGAAGACTTACAATCTAGGAAATCTGCAGGGCTGTTCTATCCTGTCCTATAGGGTCACCATGAGTCAGAATTGACTCCATGGTAGTGCATTTGGTGTTTCGGGAGTTTTTTTAGGCACATTTCCAGGGCACGTCTGACAATCCTAAGTCCGTTTAGGGAAGGGTGATACAATGGTGAAAGTTATAGGAATGATGTTGACAAATAAGTGGCAAAGCTAGACTGAAGCCCAAAAGAAGAGCATGAAAAGAGGTATAAGAACTCGCTTTCACATCACTGCCCTGGTGGGAGTAGGAAGCCCAGCCTTGCTCCTAGAGAGCTGCTGCTGGATTTGAACTGTCAACCCTGTGGGCTGCAGTCCAGCACACAACCACTGCGCCACCGGGGCTCGGCAAGAATTTGCTTTCATGTCAATGGAAGTGGGATACAATTTTTTCTAGCCTCTCCAGAGGGACACAGAATCTCCAGAGGAAGGGAGAGTGTTTTTCAGAACTGAACTGACTTCCTTAGTTCGATCTCTCAGAATGGTCCCAGCACCATGTCAGGGTGGGGTTGGAAGGACACTTGTGTGGAATGAGGTGTGCAAATAGATGACATTGCCAGTCCTAAACAATGTAGACCCTAAGACCTGCAGATCTAAAAGTCTGTGGTTTTCGAGGCCACCACAGCACAACACTTAGAGAGATGCATTCTGGGTTGTGACTTCTTTTCCTGAGCAATGTCAGGGTATTTTACCTATGTTAAATGCATCCATGCCTGGTCTTCTTAATTGTCCCGTTGAGAAGACTAATCAACAACAATGTGCAAAAGAAGAGGGGAAAAGCTACAGAGTTGATTGCCACGCTGACTGATTGCACAGCTGTTCTTGATATAATGGAACTGGATGATATATGATCAATCAATAAAAAATTTTAAGACCCTATTCAGTTAGTATTAACTCAAAAATTCTTAAGCTTTTTTAGATTCAGATTCCTGTAGTACTATCTATTTAAGTATCTACTTTTATTATTTTACTGTGATCTCCTTGAGGAAACAAAGACTTACTTTATCTTTATAACTTCAGTATCTGCCCAGTACTTAGTAATAGACCACTCAACAAAAGTGACTTGTCTAAATAGCACACAAATAAGTTCTCTATATTTAAATACATGATTTAATTGAGAAAAAAAAACACACCCCAGAGACCTGATAGCAGTGTGACTTTTGGATCCAGAATCCCTGCATTGAACAGTTCCTAGATCCAAAAAGAAGATGGATTGCAAGATGCACAGAAATCTCCAAGGGACACTGAACCTACAGATATCGAAAGGACATAAAAGCCTTCCCTAGAAACATCACCGAGATAACCCCAACCCCTGCAGCCAGCCCCCTGAATTCTGATATCTGGTCTCCTGACCAGTGAGAGAATAACATGTATGTTAAAATCATCCCCTTGTGTTATTTCTGGTATATGACGAAGACATTCACTGTACCTAGTTCTGGTAATATAAGCTGCTGGAATTTTGTTAGGAAACTGCACTTGCAATTCCTAAGCACAAAAGCAAGTGAACTTTCCAGCTTCTTGGTGATTTCATGTGGCAACTCGCCCTATAACGTTTCATGTTTCCTATCACTTCGGTTCATTCCACACATAAAGATCAGAAACACAAACATGGCAGAGTGGCTACGGTGAGACCAAACCACACCAGCTCACTGCTGCTGAGTTGATTCTAACTCTTGACGGCCCTCTGGGACAGTTCTACTGTTTCCACGGCTGGAACCTTTACAAAAGACTGCCGCATCTTTCTCTACAGAAAAGCTAGTAGGTTTGAACCACCGACCTTTCATTTAGAACCAGTTTCTTAACCATGAGCTACCAGGGCTCCTGAATCAGCCTACAGCACATGGATCTATCAGTGCTCAGTAAGTACTGTTGTTCTCAGCCACCTGGAGTTGGCTGTGACTTATGGCGACTAGAAGAACTAAATGCTGCTGGGTGGTGTGCCCAGCCCGTGCTTGACTGGTGTGTTCAAGTGGGTTGTCTAGAGAAATAAAACAGTGACGCTCATCTATGTCCAAGAAAGAATTTTGTATTCGGAAGCAACTTTACATCAAGAAGGCACCCCAGCCAGGACCAACTCGATCCCACAGAGCTGATGCCAGCCAGGCCCTCTTCAGACTCAAGTAGCTGATGCCGAAAGGCAAAGCAGGAAGCAGGGAGATCACAGGCTGGTGGATCCAAGGTCAGGGCACTGACAGCTCTCAGGTTTGGGCTGCCCACAGGGGACCATCTCTGGAGGCAAACACTGAGTCCCAGTCCCAGGAGGAAGGCCAAGTCACCGAGAGAGGCAGTTCCCAGAATCCCTCATTCTCCTACCAAAGGCCACACCCCCAGTTGTGACCAAGCTACCACTTGATTGATAGGTTTGACTGCCGCTATCCAGGAGAGTGCTGTTGACATAAAGCCATCAAAATATTGTGACCCAAAGGGTTTGCTCAGACTGGTTTTCAGAAGCAGATTGGCCTTTCTTCTTAGTCCTAGGCCGGAAGTGTGGAAGAAACCTGTTCAGCGCCATAGCAACATGCAAACTGCCACCGATGGATGGAAGGTAGCTACGTTGGTTGGCTGGGCTCAAACATTAGCCTCCCACATGGAGAGTGAGAATCTCACCTCTGAACCATCAGGGTCTGTGATAACGTCGTTGCAGCGGGACGGCAAAGTAGATTCAGTAACAGCAGAACAAAGCGCTGCCCGGAGCGGTATAGTCCTCTCAATCACCGCTATGCTTGAGCCATTGGGTCATTCATCTCATTAAAAGTCTCCCTCTTCTTCCCTGACCCTCTGTTTTTCCAAACATGGTGTCCTTCTCCAAGGACTTGTCCCTCTCGGTCACTCTAATCAATATTAATGTATCATCATGACACGCACAGGACAGAACCAATTACTTATTCCAGTGCTGTAGGCAGGATGCCGTGGTCTGGACTCTTCTCTGCCCAGCTGCAGAAGTTGCCCAGTAATCCCATTCTGAGTGTGGCGTGAGGGACAAGAGATGGGAGGTTAAGTCTCCGAGGTTCCCTCCCCCTGTGTGCCCACGGGGCATGTGCTGATGACTATTCCTCATCAAGCCATTTTCAACTCGTGATGACCCTTTGTGTGCATAAGAATGACCAGCGTGGGTATATGTGTCGCATCGACTGCCTCACGGGCCCGGAACTACAAATTGTTACGAAGACCCAGTTGAGTCTCTAGATAACGAGGGTTGGGGTTTCACTTCAGAGCCCCACGTCCTTCCTCCCCCCATGTCCTTCTCTCCTTACTTTGTGGCCAGTGTCCACCTCATTGCAATTGGGATGAATCATTGGTGACCCTTTAAAATCTTTAGTTTCTTATCTCTGAAGGCAGATAGTTCCTACCCTTGACATGTTGGCAGGGAAATGGCCAGGCTAACTGGCATCTATGTACAGGTTGGATCGTGCAGTAAGTCATTTAGGCACAGGCTTACTTGTGCTTACATACTAATCTGTATCGAACAATGTCACATGGTGAAAGACATGTGCACCTTCATATAGATGACTGAGTAAGTACAAAGAAGCCCATGTTTAACCTGCTTGCTATAGGAAATGGCTCGCCTCAGATTCGTCAATCAAGCACACGCAAACCTGGGCTCACTCTGCTCATTGGATGGGCACGCTATCTGTGTATGTCCCTGAGGGAATGTGATGTCACCATGTGATGTCACCTGAGGAAGTGCAGGCAGAAAGGGACCATGCAGTGACAAACAGCATTAGGATCCTTGATGGCTGGCATAGTGGTTACGACCTCAAGGGCAGTCGTTCAACATCCCTTGCTACTCTGCGGGAGAAAGAGGAGGGATGACAGTCTTGGAAAGCACTGGAAAGGTCTGCCCAGTCTTATAGGGCCACTGTGAATCAGCAGTTGGCTTGAGTGGCCACACCAATACCCCTAACTCAGCTTCTTCCTAGAAGAACCAGCCAAACCCAGTCACTAAAATGCCCTGGCCGTGACTGTTCCTGTTTTCCTAAAGGCAGTATCAAGACCACACTCTAGTGGGTGACATGTCAGTCATCACTGCTTCTGCCATGCTAATGTCACCGCCTCCTTTCTGGTGGCCCCAACTGCTGAGACAGAGCAGGGTCTCCTTAGAGGTTTACTGGCTTTTTCCACGGAGAGTTTTCTGCACTAAGGCTTTGCAATAGACTCCAGAGGAAATGAGCAGCTGGGAATCTTGCTGAAAAGTCTTCACTCTCTCTTTCATCAGCCCGGGCAGTGCGATCCATTCTTCTCTGGGAACAAAGTCCCACCTCCCGAAGCCTCTCCTCAAGCAAGTTCCCTTCCCCCTCCCCCCACCCCCATGTCCTCAGGTCAGACACTATGCAGTCCAGCTGCCTCCCCCAAACCCTTATCTGACAGTGCTGCTGGTGGCCCGTGGTGAGCAGTGGTCCTGAGAGTCAGCTGGGCCCCGGGGTCCCCAGGTCAGGGAGATGGAAGAGCTACAAGCTTTCAGAACCAAGGGAGTCTCTGAACCCAACAGAACCTTATTACCTGTGGTGTGGGAGTGGATGGGAATGGGGAAGCTCTAGAAAGTATTTTTCCTTTCCATAGATTCACAGCATCGAAAAAATTGGCTGGTTATCCTGGCTCTAAGCAGGGTTCAACTCCAACAAGAATTGTTGAGGCCAAAGAATGAAGGAACAAAGAAAAACGATTCCTCCCAGAGACTGAAAGGCTGAACGGGCCCTGGTAGGTTTAAATGTTTGTTTTTGTGTTTTTCTTCGTTTCTACACTAATTCTGCCTTTTGATGATGCAGTCTGAGCCTCTGCCCACTGTTCTCTAGGGGAAAGGGAGAGAAACTCCCAGCCTTGGTGGTCACTCCCCACAGGGGGCTTCTTCCTGCCTGAGGTTCCACACTTCCACCCCACCCCACCTCCTCGACACACACACACACACACACACACACACACACACACACACACACACACACACACACACTTCTCATGTCTCTGCACACATCTTTAGTGCCACACTCTAATCACCTGTGTTCGACTTGGCACAAGGGGAGCTCTGGGCCTGTCATGCCCATGCCGTACACACATTTTCCCCACGAGCTGCTTAGGCAGCAGGCGGGCATTCCCAGTGCGCCCTGCCTTTTAATTAGCGCGGGGAGCGGCGGCGGCGGCGCGGTGGGTGTGCTCTGCCAGCTGCGCCGTGTCCGGGAAGTTATCGGTGGGCCTGCGGCCCGTCTCCTCCCACGGCGGGAGGAAATTACAGAGCCGTCTCTGCTTGTCTTGGAAGCGTGTGCCCTGGCCTTCCCCTGCAGATCCCGGGGCACTGGGGGACGTTCTGGGCCAGCTCTCCCAGGCCGGGGGAAGCAGTGTGGCGACACGCAGGCTGCAGCTCCCGGCCCTGCTGTCCTTGAGCAGGTGGGGAGGGGATGGCCTTTGCGCTAAAGGGGTTGCTTTGTCCGGTCATTGTCCGATCGCCTTGGAGACCTACCACCGCATCAGATTGGAAGAGCCAGTGCTCCGGGGGACTGAGGAATTTCATGGCTCCGGGGAGCCCCGCCTCTCCCCTGCAGGGCCCCTTTCCGGAGGCCTCCAGATACCTTATCCCCTGAAATGAGAGGCCCTCCTTCCAGACGGCCGATCTGCCACGTCCCCGCGGGGGCCCTGCGCCGGCTGCAGGCCTGAAATCAAATCTTCCATCGCGGCCGGCTTTTTCAGCTCGACGGCTTTCTGTACACAGCCCCCCGTCTTTTGTGGACGAGTTCTCACCCAGGCGGACCGCAGGCCACTCTGCTCCGATTTTACCAACTTCAGGACACTCCATGGGTGGGCGGTCCTGCTTGATCCGACCCCTCCCCGTGGGCGCCTTTTTGGCCCAGATCTGAGGGGCGGTGCCTCTCCGACTGACCTCGGGTCTTTCTGGGTTTCCACACACGTGCTTGTCAGATCCATCAGGGACTGTTTGCTTTCTTTACGTTACCCAGCTGCGTCTCCTTCTTGGGCCAGGATTCCTGCTTCGTTCTCACTCAATCTCTCTCACCTTGGCACTTGGATACTCCAACAGGGCTTCTGCCAAGAGGGACATTAGTCCCTGCCCTGGCCACTGTCTCTAATAAGACAGACCATGTCCTGCATGTGTGGTTCATCGTCGTCGTCGTCTTCTTATCTGTCTCACTCACCTGGCCTCCCCATCCTTTTCCTCTCTAACCCCATCCTCACTGAGCAATTGGCCTCAGCAGAATTTTCAAGTTTTTTCATTTTGACGGGAAAATACGTTCCTTCTCTGTTTCCCTTTATAATAATGGTGTCATGAAGTAGTTATCTGTACGAGATTGGCTGACTCTGCTGAGCATAATGTCGTCCAATTTTGTCCCTGATCTAGTTATGTCTAACAGTGTTGAGAGCAAAGATGTCGCCTTGGGGGGGCCTGGCCCAAGCCACGGTATTTTCAATCATCTCACGTGTATGTAAGAGCCGGACAATGAATAAGGAAGACCGCAGGAGAATCGACGCCTTTGGATTATGCTAGTGATCCATATGGAGTCTACCCAGTTTGGGAAGAAACATAACCAGAATGTTCCTTAAAAGTGAGGATGGTGAGACCTTGTCTCACCATGTCATCAGACGCGACCCGTCCTGGAGAAGGACCTCATGCTTAGTAGGATAAAGGCCAGTAAAAAAGAGGAAGGCCCTCGACAATATGGTTTGACCCAGGAGCTATAACAATGGGCTCAAACGTCGCCACAGCCGTGAGGATGGTGCAGGGTGGGCAGTATTTCATTCTGACCCGAGCCAGGAGGAACTCCAACAGCATCCGAAAACAAAAAACAACCACTTTGCCTTTCCCTCCCCCTTTCAATTCTACCCTCAGATTCTTCTTTTTCTGACAGAGTTTACAACAAAGCCTTTATTGTACAATATCTCAGACAGCTTTGTTTAAATATCTTTGCTTCGATGCCTTGGGAGTGATAGCAGGTTGTGTGACTTGAGGGCTTATGGATTTGGCCCCCGTGAGTCAGATAAGCACATAAACTCTCTGGGAACCTCCTGTGATAGGTTCAAGAAGATCCAGCCCCATGGAAAGAGAAGACTGGCATTATCTCTGCGAGAAAGATGGGCTTTCTACTCCTGAGAAAAATCCCAGTCTCAGAAGCTCCCAGGGTCAGTTCCTTTTACCCTAGTGGTTCTCCACCTTCCTCATGCCTCCATCCTTTCATCCAGCTCCTCATGTGGTGGTGAACCCCCAACCATAGATTATTTTTGCTGCTACTTCAGAACTGTAGTTTTGCTACTGTGATGAGTTGGGCGACCGCTGTGAAAGGGTCATTTGACCTCCAGCAGGGTTGCGACCCGCAGGTTGAGGATCTATCTTGCCCCACAGGGTCACTGTGAGCTGGGACCTCCTCGAGGGCAGTGAGCCGCTTCATTCACTTAGAACTTGAGCGAGTGGTTATCTAAGTACGTGTCGCAGCACCTTCATGACCCTTGGAACATGGGTCCACTGGGGCCTTTGCCATGTGTGTAGCCACTTTCAGCCTTCAGAGTTCCTCTTCCAGCGCTACGTTGGAGAATGTTTTTTTTGTGACCCATGGTATGGCCCTTCGTAATTTTCACATGTAGATTCCTGAGTCTTTCTTCTTGGCCCATCTTAGTCTGGAAGTCCCACTGATACCTGCCTGCTCTGGGTGGTGCTGCTGACGTTAGAAATCCCAGTGGCATAGCTTCTCGCAACACACAAGCCACCACAGTGCGACAAATTTGGTGCCAACTAATACATGGATCTTCATGTCTCTAAAGTGCTTTTGGTTCACTGATTTACTCTGCTGAGAACCCTTTGAGAATCTTGAGCATCTAAGGCGGAGGCAAAAATGTCAGGTCCTGCAAGGTCTTTGAAGTCCTCAAGACCAGCTAACATCACACCCTTCACCCAACAGAAGCACTTCCAGCCCTCACATGATGGATGCGTCCATGAAATGTCGGCCTGAACACAGCAGGCTCATTTTTGTAATTTTTTTTTTTTAGGCATCACTGCCCTCTGGTGGGAGTGGGAGGCCCATCCTTGCTGCTGCTGGATTTGAACTGCCAAGCCAGTCGGCTGCAGTCCCGCACTCAACCACTATGCTAATGGGACTCAGCCCCAGCAGGCTAATTTTTAAGGTGATCATTGCATATGGCCCTCGAATGATGTTATAAATATCCAAATGACCCTTGGCAGCAAAGATTCCCCAACCCTGAATTCCAAGGGAAGAGGTGTGACCTTGGAGAACCTGTCCTGCCTCACGGGTGGATCTGCAGAAGGAGGTGGTGAGAGGAATGCACGTGGACCAGCAGAGCTTTCCAGACTGGAGTGGAAGACCTGTTGGGTGGCTTGGCCTTGAAGTCAGAGCCTCCTGTGCATGTAGGAAGAAGTCCTGGGGCCGTGGTGCTTATGAGGTGGACTAAAATCCACAGGGTCAACAGTTCAAAAACACCAGCCACTCCACGGGAGAACGACGGGACTTTCTATTCCTGAAAAGAGTTAGTCTTGGAAACTGACAGGGGCGGTCCTACCTTGTCCTGTAGGGTCACTCTATGTCAGCATGGACTCGTGAGCGTGGTTTTTGCAGCAGTGGCATCTATCCCACAGAGCCCTGGGAGCTGATGCTGTACTCAGACATTAACTGATCATGAAGCTGAAGGGTGTCCAGATACATGACATTCAGAATGACCCCAACAGGGACGTTTGCAATGCACTCAATAGGAAGTATCACATTCCACTGTGAACTTTTGGAAGCCAGTCTTTCTTCTTGGGTGACTATTGTTTGTGTGATAAGACCCTACTAACGAAGGAGGAGGCATGCTAGTGCACCGACCAAGCACTCAGCTGCGAACAGAGCAGCTCCAAAGACTAACTGGCCATGGGCTGCTGTACCAATGGCAATCTGGAAAATCCATGAGGGCCCTTCTCCGTCACATGGGGCCACGAAGAGCAGAAGTCATCATAGCAGTGCTGCATGAAGAGCAACCCTGTGACATATTCAATTAGCAAGAGAGGGCCACCTCTGAGTCCCACCCAGTGGGAGCTGGGGAGTGCACATCACCCCAAGGGCATGTGGCATGAAGGGAAGGGGGCACCTGCTTGGATAAGCTACCTGGTCTGTGACTTGACGATGGCACTGCATTTTGTTTTTGTGTTTGGTCTTGGCTTATGTGGTAGACATGATCTCACTTCGAGTCCTTCTCAGAAGAACCCCAAATGTCCCCTCTAATTCTCCTTACTGCTAGCAGAGTCAACCCCCTCAAAGTGGGCACGACCTACTCCTGGAGGCTGCCTGGTTTACAGGTGGGCTCCTGCTGGTATATGAGCTACAATGTACAGGTGTGCTATAAACGCACAGGTGTGCTGTCGATCTAAAGATGCTTCTCCTTGAAGACTGTGGTTAGACTGGTTTCTCTCGCCTGGGGTTAGAGTAGGCTACAGATTCCTCTGGGCCAGGACTGAAGGAGGTGTGGTCAGAGCCCCAGGCTAGTTGGAAACCACAATTGAAAAGGAGGGAGGCATTTGACTGGGCCACCCACACTGAAGGACTTTGGGCATGCCCCAAAGCCAGTGGGGTCCCGGACTTGGATGAGAGAGGAGTGGCAGGCCCAGTGTCACAGGCAAGAGAAGATGAAACCGCCTGTAGTGATTAGAGAGAATGTGGTGGGAGTCTGGATAGATCCAGGGACTATGGACTGCAGGAGACTGGTGCTACCTGTGTTAAAAGGGCAGACTCCGTGTGAGCTTGGTGCAAGGGGAGGAACAGGAAGGGTCTCAGATAACACCCGTGTTTTTGACTTGGCTGACAGGGTGACTGCAGTGTCAGATCTTTGGGACCACAGAGGAAGGATCAGATCTAAGGATAAAGATCAATGTGACCTAAGAGTTGTAAGTGGGGGTCCTACAGGCCTGCCCCCTGCCCCCCCTCCCGCCCCGAGTACATGTATAGAGTAAGCTATTAGCTCTGAGTAGTGAAGGACATAGTCCTATCCCGCGTCATGATTGCATGAAGGTGACTGAAATTCTGAGGGGATGAGGTGAAATTATGTCCCCTCAAAAGATGTGAAGTCCAGTTTTCTAACATAAAGTGATGTCACTAGCCAACACTGATATTTCTAAGTTGAATCAGAAACTTCTATACACCACAGATGCAGGCATAGAATTTGGGTTTGCGCTTTATTCTAGCCTCAATCTAAGAAGAACTGGCTCTTATGACATGGCCCCACTTGATGCTCTATCTCATGAAGAGATCTCTGAAGAGATAATGCTATAGAAAAGTGTGTTGGAGAAACCAGATGCTGCCCAGCCATGAGAAAGAATAGCATCTGATGTCTTAAAGGCTTGTCTGCAAACAAGCAGCCCTATAAGTGAGGTGTCAACTAAGTCTACATGGGAGAAACACACCAGCCTGTGTGACCCAAAGGTTGCAAATAATATAATCCAAATTCAAATGAGAGAATGACATCAGAGTTTAAATTGTGAACACCTGGTGTGCAGGAGGCTATGGGTGATAATGGAAGCCCCAAATTCATGTGCAGGATACACGCACATGGTGCGTGTGCGTGGTGAATCCCTTTTGACCATAACCTCGAGATGTGAGTAGCCTTGTTATCAGATGGAGCGTATTGTAGAGATGTGTATTAGACAGGATCCTCTAGGGAAACGAAACCAGGACATTAATAATTATATGTGTTTATATTTATATAGATAGAAGGATATCTAACATAAGAAATAAACAGTTAACTAATCGATAAAGCAGTACAAAAGGCTCGGTGCAACTCACTTGCGTGAGGCAGCTAGTAGCCTGGCAGTCCTTCAAGTCTTGAGGGCCACCAGGTAGTCCTCAGTAGAGCAATTCAGGTTATCATGTCACAGGCAGCAAACAACAAGGCAGGTCACCAACAGTCAGCCGATGACAGAGTCCAACAGCCCCCAGTTCAAGGGATGTATATTCCAGGAGCATGGCAAAGCAGGGCTTGAAGGAACCTCAACTCACAGTGACACAGTCCACGGATTAGGTGTCCCACGGAGAGTGTAGCTTGTAGATCAAGGCATAGGACAAGTAAGGCAGCCGGCTGTTTTGAAGATCCAAGAGCAAGAGAAACAGGAGAGGCTTGCCAAGCCGTTTCTATCTCCGTCCTTCAATTACCCTCACACGTGTTCCTTGGCCATGTTGTCACAACAATCTACCTATCTTCTTTGGCCATGTTGGCACAACAAACCTACCTATAACAAGATGATGGGACCCCTGGGACCTATGAACGTGACCTATTTGGGAACAGGATCTTTGCAGATATACTCCAGTCAAGATGAGGTCACTCAAAGGGGCTGTAACCGATCCTGGAATCATGGTGCTCTGTTAGGAGAGGAAAGGAGGCTCGGACACACACTGTGTGAAGAGAGAGGTCAAGGTTGGAGTGATGCAACTGCAAGCACAGGCATGCCAAGGGTCGCTGGCACCATCTGAGCTAAGGGAGCAACACAAACAGGTCCTCCCCATGTAGCCCTGAGGAGGCCCCAGGTTAGAGTTTGAGCTTCCAGAGCTGTGAGAGAACCCAAGTCTGTTCATTTTGGAAATCACTCTGTGCATGATATGTGGTGACAGCAGGCCTGCTGTCTTTGATGACCAGAGTGTGTGGGGATGGACATGGGTGGTGTGTTAGGCCAGTTGACTAGAGAAATAAATTTGGTGACACTCCTGTGTGTGTAAGAAATAGCTTTATATCAAGAATTAATTGTACATGGAAAAAGTGCCGTTCCAGGCACACTCTGTATGCGTCTCTTCAGACGTATCCAGTCACCAGCAATGGTGCCGACTACAAGACAATCACCGGCTGGTGGATCCAATGGCAGTGCTCCTGGCAGGTTTCATGCTCCAGCATGAAGGCCAAGACAGAGAGAAGGGGAGGTTCCTGGGGCCCTCCTTATGGGAAGGTCACACCCAGAAAGAGTCACCATCAGGCTGTGTGACCTGATTGACAGGTTGAATACCACCCCTAGACTATATATTCTGCATACTACTCCTAAAGTAGTTATTATATCAGACATTTGGGATTGGTGGTGTCTTTACAGAATAGATATAGATATATAGATACACCCTGCCCCTTTCCCTATTTTTAAAAAGAAATCACTTTATTGGGGGCTCTTACATGATCCATACAGCAATTGTATCAAGCATATTTGTACATATGTTGTCATCATCATTTTCAAACCATTTTCTTTCTACTTCAGCTCTCAGTATCAGCTCCTCATCTTACCCTCCCTCTCACCCGTGTGAACCCTCGATCAATTAGAAGTTATTATTAATTTCATATCCTATACTGCACTTTATTTTTGTTCAGGGCTTGATGGGCGGGGAAGAAGAATCCTCATGTTTCTGTTGTTCTCCGTCCACCCCGGGGCGGTGGGCAGGGGTCTCACCTACACTGTTGTAGGTCTTCAAGTTGACATGAAATGATGTCAGTACCAAAGTGGAGTCCAGCAGGAGTGAAGCCGTCTCCCCAATCTGCGAGCACCGATTGTGCACATCTCTCCCCAATGCCACGTGCAGGGACACCACGCTCACAGCTTCAAATCATCCACGGTGGGAGTGTGTTTGTATCCACCGCAATATGGGTGAATGAGAAGGGATGAGGCTAAGGATTGTCTAATGCAATAGCTGCTGGTGGGGGCTCTATATTTTAGAGAGCCGATGGTTAAACATTTACTACACACTCATGGGTGGTGTAAAAGGGATGGCGTCAAGGCATAGGGGCAAGTGAACAGGGCTGGGTCTAGAGAGGTGGGCACAAGGTAGGCAGTGAGGCTGTAAGTACTAGATAATGTAGTCTTTATAGTGCACAGCCTGATCGTGTTGACTTTGAAGCTTGGCTGCCTCGTTCAAATTCACTTTATAGCTGTGTACACTTTGACAGGTTGCAACCCCTTGTGTGGCATTGTGCTGCAGACAAAATTACCAAGCCAGGTACCCTGCCAGGCTGGTCACAGAATTGGAGAGTGGTGACCTGAACCATCTGCCAAGTGGTAGAGACGTGCTGACTGTTGCACCCAGTTAGGTGTCACAGCCAGGCAGCCCCAGAGAGCCCCAGGCTGCAGAAGGGCCTGATCATATTCTGGAGTTGGCCCCAGGGCCCTTGTTAGCTCATCTGTCTTGTGTTGTCTCGTGTTTGATATTTTAATGTTCGCTTCTCCTTCCAAATAACTTGCATCACTTAGTGTGGAACTTGATGCTTGGTGGGCTTTCAAAAAACATTTGCCAGTTATGTAAGGGTGCGATTGATGTCAGTGGAATACAAAAGTGGAAGAAAAGCAGTTGGCTTCTCAGAGAAACTGCCCGTCAGACTTCTGGAGGGCTCTGAACTCCACACGTGGCTTCCTCTCACCCCACGGAAAGTCACAGGTATCAATGGGCACCAACGCAAGCCCACAGAGGGCTTCCTACCCAAGAGCCACGCTTGTCTCTCTGGGCTGCTGAGCTGAGGGCAGAGTCCCTCGGTCATTGCAACTGAGGAAGTTAGCTGAACCCTGGAGAGTTAGCACACCCCCTTCCTTCTCCTAGAGCAGAGAGAACTTTCCTGTCTACACTTTGCCTGACCTTAGGCGCCTTCCTGCTGTCATAATGGGTCTTTGTTGATGGCAAGGGCTCTTTCAAATCAGTGGGGCAATATTTCCCCCTTGCCACACTTTTAATAGTGTCACCAGGGGCCAGCCAACTGTGTCACAGGCTATGGGTTGCATCAGTCTGTGCCCTGAGGTTAGTTTGGGGGATAATGACTGACTTGTTTGATATTCAGTTCTGGACACTCGTGTGTTGGGAAGTGGTGTGACAGGGTGCTAGGAATTATATGGAGGAATGTTCTTAGCTGAGGACTACAGAGCTAGAACCTTCCACAGCTCACCTTGTCTCAGCCCTCTGCCCACTGTGTCCTGACAGAGAGCCGGACCTTGCTCCTTCTCCTGTCATCACACAGGCTCTCCTCAACCACCATGCTCCCCAAATGACATGGAAAAAATGGGGAAATGTGACAACGACACCAAAGGGGGTGAGCAGATAGAGAAAATCAAGGCTGAGCCTGCTTGGGGACTGTGTTAGGCCAGGTTGACAAGAGAAACAAATCCAGTGACACTCATGTATGCATATGAGTGGTATATCAAAAATGTAATTATACATCAAAAAAGCCCCCCAGGCCAGTCCGACTCAAATCCCTATCTCCAATATTCAGGTGTAAGTGCCTCTGCAGACTCACACAGCCACAGCCATGATGCAGAGTGCAGGAGGACGACAGACCGTGGGGGCAGTCCTGTGGATCCAGGGCCAGTGGACACATGGTAGGGCTCCCGCCGCTCTTAGGGCGGCCAGTCAGCAGGAAGATGCATGGAGACAGACCCAGAGGGTGGACCCCAGGGTCCCCACTTATAAGAAGGCCATGCCCCCATGGGCACAGTTTCAGGCTGTGACTTGATTGATAGTTTTGCCTCGCTGGGAGTGTCTAGGTGACATGAAATCGTCTGATGACCACAGTGGCTATGTCAGTTCTGCTAGGGAGACTTTGTGTGTTCCCAGTGTGATCAGCATTCCTAAGGTTCCAAGAACATTTCAAATCATTTCCTTAAAACGGACAGAAACCAAGAAGCTCAAAACAAACTAAGGTTGTAATCACCTTCTTTGGGGATCATATGACAGTGGTACCCCCTGGCAAATTCTATTTTGATTTTTTAAAATTTTCCGCAGTTTTATTGGCATGGAATTCACATGTCATGCAATTCAATAGTTTGGTCACATCAAGGAGAGTTGTACCACCATTAACACTTTCAGTTTTCGAGTATTTTCTTCACTGTTGGGCTCATAGCTTTAGTTCCCCATTTCTCCCAACTTCTCCTGCCATAGCCCCAAAGAACCATTGATCCAGTGTCTGTCTCTACAGATTCATCTATCCTGGATTTCATATACAGAAAAACACTTTTTTTAAGGCATTATTGCCCAGGTGGTGGGAGTAGGAGGCCCAGCCTTTGCTCCTGTGAGCGGGAATTGAACCTCCATCCCAGTGGGCCGCAATCCCGTGCACAACTACTACGCCACCGGGGGCTCAGCCAAAAACACTTTTTAAAAGCTAATGAGAACAGCAAAGTAAAACAGATAGAAATCTCAAAAAAGAGAGCAGAAAATATTTAAAACTAGACCAGAATTAGCTAGATCATAAAGGTCCAATGGTAGGGTGTGAAATTTTAAAACCTAACTGCCTCTGCAACTATTCACTTTCCAATGCCTGCTGCATGAGAGCAAAGTTAGTCACAACCCTGGTCCACCGTCAGAGGGATCACAGGGGCTTGGTCCACATGTACTTCCTCTTCACTTTTTTTTTTTTTAACTGAGATAGTTTTAAAATGAGTCAATAGGGAGGTCAAATGGTACTATTTTACATTTTGATCTAACAACACTTCCCGACAAATTCTCTGTGTTGGACTCTCCTCTTGACCTAAGATAGGTCAGTCGGGCTCCAAGAGGTGGCCAGTTCATCTTTTGAAGACCAGACCCAGCCCGCAGCCTGCAGCTCCGCTGATGACAGGACCGTTCCTTCTGTGGCTCTGCGTACTGACAGGTCAGGTTAAGAGGATGAAGGGGAGCAGCACAGACAGAAGACCTCAGCCTCATCCTGTTCTTCTCTGGTCCCTCTGGTGCTGGAGTGAGTGCACTCCCTGCTCATTATCCCAGCAGCGGAGGGTGACTGCCCATGGGTTCTCCCTAAGATCTGCCCTAACCAAAGGGAGCTGCTTCACCCCCAGTTATGCCCCACTCCAGGGACAGCAGTATTCAATTGCTAATTCAAAAGGTAATTCAGAGGAAGTAAGGCCTCACCCTTTGACTCTTCTCATGACTCTCAGGAGGATGCACTCAGTTTCCAAGTTTCCCTATGGGGTCGGCAGAGACCTCTGCTACAACTGTGCTGCTGCCTAACCTCTTCCTCCCGACCCAGTCTTCTTCTCGAGCTCCTTGAAGAGCTTGCAAGAACAAACAGGCTCTTGGAGGATAGAAGGTCAAAGCAACATGCCCATGGTAGTTACATAATCTGTTGTCAGTTTGAGACTTAAGAGTAAAGGGGTGGAGTTTAGTCTGTCAGTCTGGTCACAGCTAGATGACCTCATTTGGAGATGCGAAGAGATAAATAGCTCGCCGGAGGTGGGACACACAAACACACTCCTTGAGAAACATTCCTGTTGAGAAGATACATGGAGCTACTGCCGTGGTGCTGGAGGAGCCACGTGGAGATCCCTGCCAGTGCTGCGATGCTTCTACTGCCACTGGATCCACAAGACTTTCCACCAACGGGCCTGTGATCTTCTTGTATTTGGCATCAATGCATGTATTATGTGAGTCTGAAGAGGAAAGTATAGACTTGTATTGGACAGATGGGCTAATACTGGACTTATGGACTTGATCTGGACTGGGCTGGGATGATTTCTCAATGGTCGATTGCTCTTGCATATAAAGCTCTTTCTCATATACAGATGAGTCTCCATGGATTTGCTTCTCTAGTCAGCCCAGACTCATACAACGTTAGTATGCTTCTGCTCCTCCAATGTCTCCCAAGCAAACTGGTCTCTCCCAGCCTTCCTCAGCTTGCAGGTGCATCTTCACGTGACTGTCCATCACTGGGAGGGGGGAGGGTCTATCTCTTTGTGTCACATCTCCTCTTTAAAAAGGAGCCTATTCAGGATGAATTATAACCCACCTTCTTCCAGTATGACCTCTTGTTAATTTAACTGGTAAGAGTTTCAAAGAACCTACTTCTGAACAAGGTCTTGTTCACACAATATCGGGGGCTAGGACTTTAACACAGCTCTTTTTTGGGAGACAGAATTCAATCCACAGAATTCCCTTTCAGGTATTTTTTCCTGTGAGCACTCCCATCTGTCTTAGGACCTGTATCCCAGGGAATCCAAACCAAGATACTTAGAACAAATGGACAAGAGGGTTGTCAGCACGGAGTCCCTGCAGCTACACTTGACACCAGCAGAGGAGGCTGCAGTGGGAGCAGCAATCTGAGGAGACCCTACTCTCAGGAGGTTGGCGGGGGTGGGGGGTGGGATGGGGGGTGGTGGTGGTGAAAACATGCTCAGGGGAGAAGTGTTAGCACTCTCAGGGAAACCTTGCTTCCTGCCACTGGTGGGCACTGCTTCCCCCATCTTGAAAGCGAGGGAGAGGACAGGGTCACAGTGCTGTGAGAGTGGGTCCTCTCTTTATCCCACAGCTGCCACACCTGCTATAGACACCATCCGAGTCCTTGTTGCAAAGCCAACATCCCTGCTAACATCGTGACTCCTCTCCGAACAGTCCTGGGAAGCTGTACAATCAGGTCTCCTCAGCTGTCTCAGGGAGGTGACAGGCAAAGTTGGGCATAAGGGAGCAGGAAGCAGGGGGGAGTCACCGTGTGTTCACAAAGGACCCTGGGGAGCCACTCTCCATGGAAAAGGGAACAGAAGGGATGACATCCGCTAGGCTTGACTCCCTGTCAGCCTGGCTTCATGCCACAGTCCCTCTGATTCTGTGCTCCTTGTGGGAGACCCTTGCTTTTCTCAATAAAAGCCCAGAACCCCAGACTACAAGACAGAAGAGCTTCCCCTTTGTGCCTCAAACAGGAACTCAAAGGCCCAGCTTCCCCAGAACACAAACTCACCCTGTCTTTAGACCCAGAGCAGAGTGTATCCAACCATGACTTTCTCACCCTGGGGTTAACCTGGTGCTTCCCGTGGTCCTGGACATGCCTATGGGTTTTCCCCGCCCTCCCCAACACCAAAGAGGCCGGTGCAGTTCAGCATCCTTCCACTTATCATTCAAGATAATTTGAGAAGCCTAGACTGCCATTTGGTAAGGCCAGGAATTCCCCTCTTTGGGGCTGGCCGTTTGCACCTGGCGTAACAGTTATGCGGACACCAGGGGCCTGCCGAAAACGCCACGTGAGTCTGTTGAGTTTGTTGATGTCGGCGTTCATTCCAACCCACTCAGAGGCCATCTCTGGGCATGCCCTGGGGTGTTCCTAGCACAGGAGAGACAATAGGCCCAGACACACATTGGTCCAAATGATATACTACCACTTGGGATTCTGCCAATGCCCTTTCAGTTTCTGAAGTCTTTTGTTTACAAATAACTTTGAAATGTATCTTATAACAGTCATAATCCAAGTTAAAAATAAGCAGAAGACACTTCCTTTATCAGATTCATTAATTACCTTCAAGATTCCCCAAAACTACAAAACGAAAGAGAGAACAGAAACAACAGAAAGCTGATAGTATGGAAGTACAGACAATGAGCTCACAGAGTGTACAGTAACTTGCATAATACAGGGCCACAGTGGGTGGTGGGCTGTCCCAAGGCTCCCAGGTCATCTTGCCTGCCTCCCTGGTTAGCCACCCGCTGTAGCTCCAGCCACTGTCATCCTTCAAAGGAAGGCTCTGCACTAATGGGCAGTAGTGGGGTCATGAGGCCAGTGGTTGAGATGGCAGAGATGGAGTGGTTGGCCACTGTTCTCTAGAAAGGGGCGCTACAAACAGCATGGACACTCACAGGGGAAACCCATTCTGAACCATGAAAGGTTACCTGTAGCTCTCAGATTCGCACCATCAGTTCTGGGCATTTTTGTCGGTGCTGTTGATGGGTCTTCACAACCCACACAAATCGCCAGAGACTGGAAAGGGGGATGCCACACTGCGCACATGGCGAGATAAACTCTCCCCTTTCTTCAGCTTGAACATCAGCTACAGGCTGAGTCCTGCCGGGGGAGAGTCCCACTCTCTTTTGGTCTGACCCTGAAATTGGTGGCTTCAGGTAATGCTGAGATGGACGTGAAATGAAAAGTGAGACTGGAGCTCCTGTCACCAGAGGGCATTTTAGGTAATATCGAATGATTTAATATGCCCTTTCTTCTG
>PVJH01034167.1:0-20896 GCA_004026705.1 Nesogale talazaci | reverse complement strand
CACGTAAAAGATGCACATGCAGACACAGACAACTCAGAGACCCCAAAAGCCCACAGACACACACAGACATACAGGCAGACGCCAAGATGCACAGGCTGTGGTCAATGTCAGGGCCCGTGGGTGACCTCCCCTGGCTTCCCTATCGCCCAGAGACAGAGGTCAGACATACCTCCGGCCTCCACCGTTCGAGACCGACCCCGGCACCAATGGCTCCTGCTTCCAGGCGGGCTCGAGAATTCATCATCGTGGCCCCACAGAACTCAAGAGATAAAACTCACAGTGGCGGGTGGTTTTTAGGGAAGGGAGCAGGCTATCCGGAGTCGGGATTCTTACATCGTAAGGGAGGTCATTGACTCACAGAGGTCATCTCCTCAGCCAGCAGTCGAGCCTCTCAGTCACGCGGTCCCCAGGCCTCTGCCTCTGTGGACCAGGGCGCCAGCCTGTCACTCCACCTCTTGCTCTGTCCCTGGTCTTTGGGCCATCGTCACTGCTGCCTGTGATGGCAGCCTCGGCCACGGAGATCTAGAACCTGCTCTCCTGATGGCCCCGGGCGGTGCTCTCTGTGCCGAGAAGGCTCTTAGGCGCAGGGGAATGGTTTTGATGGAGGTGTGGTTTGCACCTTTCAGTCACTTATGCCACCCTCTCAGGTAGCATCTAAAGACGTGTCCCAGCTTAACCCCGCAGCAGAGAACACCCCCCAACATGGGGCGGTGGCCACCAGCGCGGTGTTTAGAATGATGACATCGCCTGAGGAAATGTGGATGGAAGGGCCACAAGAACCGGCCGTGTCTCATGTACACACAGGACACCAAAGCCACAGGAACATACTTACAGACAAACACACACAGACTGACACCCGGGCACACGTTCACAGACACACAGATAGCCTCCACACTCATACCTCCCCCCCCCACCACAGACATAGACACACAAAGAGAGCAAGGCTACATGGGTTCCCATGCACACCCTCGCAGACACACGTGGTGCTCACAGACACAGGGACACCAAAGGTTGAGGTATTGCACACATGCAGAGACACACAGAAGCATACACATGTTCTTTTTTAAAAATCATTGTAATGGGGACTCGTACAACTCATCACAATCCATCCATCCATCCATTGTGTCAAGCACATTTGTACATTTGTTGCCATCATCATTCTCAAAACATTTTCTTTCAACTGGAGCCCTTGGTATCAGCTCCTTGTTTATTCCCACTCCCTCCCTCACAACCCTGGATAATTTATAAATTAGTTATTTTTTCAAATCTTACCCTGTCTGATGTCTCCCTTCACCCACTTTTCTGATGTCCATCACCCAGGGAGGGGGTTACATGTAGATCATTGTGATCAGCTCCCCCTTCTCAACCCACCTTCCCCTTCCCTTCCTGGTATCACTGCTCTCATTATTGATCCTGAGGGGTTTATCTGTCCTGGATTCCTTGTGTTTCCAGTTCTTATGCTGGAAACCTGTGTCCATGCTCTGGTCGAGCCAGATTTATAAGGTAGAATTGGAATCATGATGGGGGGAGGGGAGAGAAAACATTAGAGAACTACTGGAAAATTGTATGTTTCATCAGTGCTAAACTGCACCCTGACTGGGTCATCTCTTCCTTGTGACCCTTTTGTAAGGGGATGTCCAGTGGCCTACAGATGGGCTCTGTACTGGCCCCCTCATTCACAATGATATGATTTTTTATTTTGGATTGTTGATGCTTGATACCTGATCCCATTGACACCTCATGATCACGCAGGCTGGTGTGTTTCTTCCATGTGGGTTTTGTTGCTGTGCAACTAGATGGCTGCTTGTTTATCTTCAAGACCCCAGATGCTACATCTTTTGATAGCCAGGCACCGTCATCTTTCCTCACCACATTGGCTTATGCTCCCGCTTTGTCTTCAAGAATTATGTCAGGAAGGTGAGCATCATAGAATACCAGGTTAAGTGCTCTTGCATTGAGTGGAGGCCCAATGTCCTTCTGCTACGTTGTCATATATAAATGCATGTACATATGTACATGCCTATATTTAGACTTCTATCAGTGCCCTTTGCCTCCTAGTTCTTTCCTCTATTTCCTTTTACTTTCCTCTTATTCCACCATCATGTTCAACCTTCATTTGAGTTTCAGTAATTCCTCTCAGCTACATTGCCCTTGATCAAGCCCTACCAAGCCTCCTCCACTCTTCATTTTGAATCACTCGTTCCCTTGACCCTGGGTTTGTTAATACTCACTTCCTTTCCCCCACCTACCCCTTTCCCGTGTCTCCCCGAACCCGTCAGTCCCATTGATTTCTCCTCCAGATGACCTATCCTGACTATCTTATCTAGATAGACCTGCAGAGATAATACTATGCACAAAAAACAGCAAACAAAATAGGACAACATCAACAACTAAACCAATGACGGGGGGGGGGGGAGCCTGTAAATAGCTCAAGGTCTGTTTGTTGACCTTTATGAGTGTTTTCAGATGGAGTCTGATGGGGTGCCATGCCCTGACCCCAAAGCCTAATTTTGGTCTTCCCCCTGGGGACCTCATTGCTCTGTTCCCCTTGCTCTTCTGTTGCACACCCTTAGTGCTTCAACTCAGTGTGGTGGGGTCAGATCAGGCACAATCCCCACCTCAGGTCTCCAGTGCTGTCCTCTGTGGGGCCAGCGATGCGGTTCTCTCTGTGCAGTGGCTGCTCTGAGCCGGGATCTCGTCCTCAGAGCTTGGTGGTTCAGGATGCACTCCACTCTCTCCCCCTCCCCCTTCATTTGCCCCTGTGTGTGCTGATCAGACCTGCCCCTCTCCCTGAGCCTCAGCACCAGCGCTGTCCTCCGAAGTGAATTCTTCTGGGGGGAGGGGATGCTGTCCCCCTAGCTGGGATTGGGGCCGGCCCCTCAGACCTCCACAAGCATGCTCTTGCACACACCTGCACCACACAAAGGCCGGCGTGCGCTGGGACACCGACACCCGCGGACCTGACACCCGCATGCACACAGTCCTCTCTGGCACCCAACCATCCAGACGTGTGGGGCAGTGAGATGACGGGCGTGGTGTGCCCCTGTTCCCGCGGTGCCGCCTAACTCTTTATTGGGTAGCACGATGCTGTTTGCATCAACAATTTTGCCTTTTAGGCTGCTCTTCATGTTTATGATTCTTACTGTGAAGGGGGGAAAAAAGCGCCCGCCTTACATCTGTTCTGAATGCGCGTGCCTCCCCCGCCCCCCTTTCTTTTTATTTATCTCTCCCCCGTCGGATCCGTGTGCGGCAGGGACCGCCGCTTGGATTGGAATCTTCATGGCCCCTCCGTTTTCCACGCTCTCGAGCACCTCCCTTAATGGCTCTTCTTTGTCGTGAGGAAATGTACATACAGGCGCGTGCACACAGGGGCGGAACCGGCTGGAGCTTACCTCGGCCCGGCTCCCTGGGGAACGCGGTTTTATTAACTGAATAAATTAAGGGGGGTGGGCACATTCCCTAGCGGAGAGAGGTTTATCATGATAGGCTTTATGGCCCCAGTTCTTGCCATGCTGTAACCAGCCTGCTAGCATGCTGTGGCACCCCGACTCCCCATGCAGACCCCCGTCCACCCCGTTGCAGGCCTGGGGAAGGTTTCTAGGTGGAAGGTGAGGGTCTTCGGAAGCCCTGATGGAGCCCTGGTCCTCTGGCCAAAAATCAAAATTGAACTCACTGCCATTGGAAGCCTCACCTGTCTCCCTCAGAGTGACTGGTGCTTGGTTTTGAACTGCTGGCCTTGTGGTGAACAGCGCAGTGCATAACCACTGTGCCTCCAGGGCTCCTGGGGTAGAATCTGCCCAGATTCCCCAGGGCCTTCAAGATCGACCGGTGCAGCATGGTGCCAGCTGGTGGTGGCTCTCTCAACCACACCCCAGAGCAGGGCCGGAGACCTGACTCTGACTGAGACGACGAGGCTGAGCTCCAACTCAGGAGACCGGCCCAAAGCTGCCCAGTTCTGACCCAGTGCCGAACTGTAGTTATCTCAGCCCCCCACTGTCCATTCTGTCCCTCCTCCATCCTTGTGACTCTTCCCGGGGCTGTGTCCTCGTCTTCCAGTGCACACTCACACAGAGACTCACGCACACACAGACAGACACCACCGGCCTCTACCCGAACACACCAGGACCCTTCCAAGATTCATGGGAAAGAGGTCTCTTCTTTCTTGATTCTGTTTCCCCGTGAGCCCTTTGAGACCTCCTAGCGCCTGAGGTCTGACAGGGAGGGTGGGTAGTAATGGATCCATCAAATCCACCTCGACTCACGGGGCTTACATAGGGCTTTTGATGCTGTGAATTTTTGTGGGAATAGACAGACTCCTCCTGTGCCCTCGGAGAGGTTGGGGATGAACCCCTGGCATGACTGTTAGCAGCCCGGGTCCCTGACACCACCACCAGGACTCCGAATCCACAGGAACAGAGATTTATCTTTTCTGACTGACCCCTTGTACCAGAAAGAGTGTGGCGGTCACCTAATCTGGTGTCAGTTTTAGGATTAAGAGTGTAGGAGTGGAGTTTAGCCTGTCAGTCTGAAGACACCCAAGGGGACCTCTGTCCAGGTGGACACGGCTTTCTCCTCTGAGAATTCTGGGAAATCTAGTGATTGCTTCTTGGAGGTGGGAGGCACTCTCTCACCCGCTTGGTGATTCTCCACCAACAAGGCTGGCTCCCTCTGAGACATCCCTGAGGAGCTGCTCCATGGAACCCCCCTGCTGCCCTGAGCCGGACGAGCCACATGGATGCAACCAGACCTCTGAAGCTGGAGAAGCCACTTGGAGACCCCTGCCAGCGCTGAGATGCTTACAACGCCATTGGATCCACAAGCTCTCCACCCACTGGCTTGTGATCACCCTGCATTTGGCTTCATTGCGTGTGTTTCCTGAGTCTGAAGAGGATTTTTTAGATTGGTATCGGACATATGGGCTAATATCAGACTTGTGGACTTGGCCTGGACTGGGTTGGGAAGTTTCCTTAATGTACAATTACCCTTCATATGAACTCTCTCATATCCAACATGTGTGTTTATGAATTTGTTTCTCTAGTCTACCCAAACTCACACAATGGGGCTTCTGAAAGTTGGTGGGGGAAGTTCTGTTATCTCTGAATCCCATGAAAGCCCCCTCATCCGGGGTCGCTTTCCTTTTTAGCTGTGTGGCTTGGACGTCTTCCCTGTGGCCGGTGTGGTTTGGGTGCCCACGACTGGGTCATCCCTGGGTGGGGGGAACGGGGGCAGCCCTCGCATAAGTGCCCTGAGCAGGCCCTGGGGGTATACCAGCAGTTGCTGGAAGGCAGCTGTGAGCTATTCTGGTGCATCTGATTATTGGCCAGCTTTCAAAAGAGAAAGGCTCTTATTCAATAAGTAAAACAGGTGGTGCTTCCATCCACACAATAGTCACTGGCTTGACCACATGTTCTCTTCAACCAGGTGCTTTGGCATCGAACAAACAATCCCCCTACTCCCCCCCCCCACCCCGTTGCCGCAGAGGTGGATGGTGATGGATAGCTGGCTAAGCATGTTTGCCTCCATGGGGACCGTGTCCACCACGACAGGGGCTTCCTCGCCCACCAAGTCAAAACCTGCCCCTGCACCGTCCACAGCTCCCCACCCCACACCAGGCGAGGGCAGCTGCTTAGAGCGGGGTCCAGCATCAGCTGGAGGGCGGGTCCTGAGTGGCCGGCTGTTTTGAGAGTTGGCTCAGACCCACAGCACCCCCCATGTGCGATAGAAGGGAGCCCTGCCTGCTCCTGAGCCCCCCACTGTGGCTCCCACGTCTGGGGCCCCCCTACCCCCCGTTGCAGCCGATGCGTCCGTCCCTGCTCGGGTGGCTTGTGAGTGTGTGCATGGCGGTGAAGCGGCGTCCTTGGCATTTTCGAACACGGGCAGGGTCACTCAAGGGGGCCGGTGGCAGCTGACCTTCCAGCGTCAGAAGGAAGAAGCGGTCCACGTCATGTCAGCGGGATGGCCGCTGATCATCTTCAGCCTACTGACCTCGTGGTACCTCAGTCTCCTCTTCTGAAAAGTGGGCGCAGCTCCCCACTCCATCCGTGCATCGACTCTGAGGCAGCAGTGGGGTGTACCAGATTAAACGCTGGGGTGTACCAGATTAAACGCATGCAGAAGGCATGTTGGCAGGTAGCAAGCTCTCAGGAATGGAGGAAACTCGCTGCCGTTGTCATGGTTACCTGGAAGGTTCCCAGAAGGGCACCCAGCTCATCCAATGCCCGATTTCCCTGATACGGGGAGCCTCTTCACACCCCGTAGAGCCTGGACTTAAAATGCAAAGCCCATCCCGGCTTTCCCTCATCGCGTGGGATTTGTGGATCTGGAAGCACAGGGCACCTGCGTTGACGCTCCATTTCAGAGAGAAGGCAGTGGAAGGCGGAGGTCCCAGAGTCTGCAGAGGCTCTGTAGACGGGGTGGGGCTGCCGAACTGGGTTCCCCCATATCTCAGGCCTTCTGCCTTGGGAGGCAGGGCTCTCAGTTATGACACCAAGTGGGGAGACAGACATGCAGGCTGTGGCCGCGGACTCCGGCTTCCCAGTGCTCAGAGATGGTGCAGGCCAGGCACTGTGCCTTTCTGACTCCAGACCACTGGTCTGACTCCAGACCAGGCTGGGAGGGACAGGTGATCGGTGAACCCCAGGAGGGCTGGGCAGACAGAAATCAGTGGGTCCCCCCATCAGCAGCCCAGAGCAAGAGGGGGTGACCTCAAGACACACCTCCCTCACCTTATTCTTTATTCACAATCAGTCCAGGATGAGCCTCCGTAGAAATATGAATCCGCAAGAGTGCACCGTGGACACGTGAACCTGACCCCGTTTTCTCCCGAGGTCCGTCCTTACGCCGGCTCCAAGGCTCTGGTGAAGGAAATGCTGCCGTGCTGTTGTCAGTGTGGGTGAGATGCCAGAAAGGCTCCTGTGATGGCACGGCAGAAGACCACGCTCATGCGACTGTGCCAGCCTCCCTGTGCTTCTTAGGAAAGCAGGCGGCTTCATGGAAAGAGTCAGCAGAGAACTCACGCAGTAGGAAGGGATGTTCAGTAATAATCCATCCGATTAAAGGGCTCCTCGCCAACACCTAGAGGAAACTACAACATCTTAACAAGCAAAATGCATACAAGCTGATCCTAAAATGAGCACAAGCCACGGACGGCAATCTACCAAAGACGAGGGGGACCCTGTTAAAACCAGGTGATTGGAGGTGTCCAGGACTGATGGCGCTGTGAGTTAGGTGTGGGGCTGACCACGGTATGGTCCCAGTGTCAAGCCCACCGGCTGCCCCTAGAGAGAAAGATGAGGCTGTGCACACCGGTCAAGATGGACAGTCTCAGACACCCTGTGCAGGACTGGTCACTGAGAAGTGGAATCCACTACTGGCGATGGGTGTCTCATTTGGGGAGGAGGGCTGGGCAGGGCCACATTGACGAGCCTTGGGGCAGTGTTCCTCAGGAGGACTGGTGGCTCAGTGGCTAAGCACTTGACTATTAACGGAAAGATGGGCTGGCTGATGCCACCAGCCATTCTGGAGGACAGAGAAGTGACCGTTGTCTTCCTTTAAGAACCACCCCCTCCAGACCCCAACTCCCTGTCATTGAGCTGATTCCCCCCATCGCAGCCCCCGAGAGCAGGGTAGGGTGCCCCTTGTGGGCTTATGAAGCGGGAGACCTTTGTGGGAGCAGAATGCCTCCTATTTCTCCCAAGGACCGCCTGGTAGACTCGAACCGCTGACCTTGTGGCTAATTCGTCGCCGCTCTGACAGCCGGCCTTCCGCTGTCAAGGCGACTGAGCAGAGCTGTTCGGATTGAGAAGGCTGCTCTGTGTTGAAGTTGACTCCATGGCGATGGGGTCTGGGGTCTCTGAGGCCAGTGCTTTTGGGCTGCTTTTAGGTGTGTTCCAGCGGGCTCCGGCCCACAGCGACGCCATGCACAAGAAAAGAAAACACCGCACGGCCCTGCGCCAGCCTCACAATGGTTCCTAAGCCTGAGCCTGCCGACACAGCCACGGTACCCGTCCCTCTGGGGGAGGGCCTTCCTCTTTTTGGGGGGGCCCCTCGACTTTTCCAAGCATGATGTCTTTCGCCAGGGACTGGTCTCTCCTGGCAACAGGTCCAAAGTCGGTAAGACGAAGCCCTGTCTTCCTCGCCTCTAAGGAGCACACTGGCCCACCTTCTTCCAAGACAGATTGGTTTGTCCTTTTGGCCGCCTGTGGCCCTTTCAGTATTCTTCTCTAGCACTGCAATCCCAATGCATCAAGTCTTCAGTGTCCCTTATTCAGTGCCCCACTTTCACAGGCACAGGAGGCAATAGAGAAGACCACGGCTCGGGCCAGGCACACCTTAGTCCTCAAAGTGAATGACATCCTTGTTCTTCAGTGTTCAGATCTCCCCAATGCAATACATGATGGTGGTGGCGGGGATGGGGGTGTTATGTCCGCTCATTTGTGTGTGAGTGCGTTTATCTGGCTGTATGCCACGGGTGGCGACTAGTGCAAAGGCGGGGAGCTGGAACCCACGCAGAGGCACCTTGAAGAGAGATCTGGAGCGCTTCCTCCGAGAGGTGCCCACCTGGGAGGTGTTGGGGAGCTGGTCTGCTGCACACGTGGAGGCTTGCCAAGAGTCAGACGCAGCGGCGATTGACGGCGGCGTGCCAGGCTTATCCCATGTCAGGGTGCCCTGCCACCATCAAAAGCTAGAGGCCGATGCAGTCCTGGGGGCTCTCAGCTGCTCCCTGCCTATCCACAGTCCCCCGCCCCACCCCACTCCTAGCCCCTCCAACCACTCTGTTTGCCCTGGCGTTCACTGTGCTAGTTTGAGAATGTCGTGTGCGCGGGGCCCCTGGTGGCAGAGGGGTTGCGTGTCGGGCTGCTGCACAAAGCCAGCAGTTGGTGAACGACCAGGTGCTCCGTGGGAGAAAGACAAGGCTTCCCAGTCCCATAAAGAGTTACGAACCTGGAATCCCAAAGAGGCAGTTCTACGCCGCGCTTCAGGGTGGCTCTGAGTCGGCGTCGACTCGGTGAGCTTTGCGTTTTGAGCCACAGAGCGTGGACCTTTTGAGCTGTGTTTTTCTCCCTTGGCACCCTCCCCCCCTCTCTACTCGCGCTGCGCGTGGGCCGGGCAGCTCACCGTGGGGTCCTTGCACGCTGCAGGGCGTTCTTTGCACCTGGAGCGCCTCTTGCCGACGTGCCAGTTCACGTCGTCTGCCCGTTTCCTAATCGGATGGTTTTCTGTTTTTGTTCTGCTTGTGCCGTCGAGCGTTCCTGAGGGGTGGTCGGTACGAGCTCTGTGTCCGCTACGTGGTCCTCAAATGCTCTCTTCCAGCCTGTGGTTTGTCCCGTTCAATCCTCCTTGCCTCCCCAAAGCCAACCAGGCTGTTCCCGCACACAGCGCCCCCCTGGGGGGTGGTCCAGACTGGGAATCCCTACAGGCGCAGGCGACCTCAAGTCAAACACAGGTTTCAAATGTGAAAGGTCAGGCCTAAGAACTCTTTGTATCTTCCACCTTCTTTCCAAAAGGCATTTACATCGGTCGTCTATTTTGGCCTAATTTTGTATACATTGTGAGCTCCTTTTTCTAAAATGCTAACGTACCAGAGAACTGAAAACATTTCGTGGAAAATGGACTTGAAAGATCATGGAAATTGTGAAGGCCCCTGCACATCTCATTCCTCTAGCACCATCCCCCCCCCCTCCCCGAAACTCCCCTTCCTCCCTTGAGTAGCTTTGGCTCGTTTTTCAAGAATTACTAGAGGAAGTGTGTGGGTCTTTCCTTGGTCCGTGTGCTTACCCCTCTGCTGCCGCTATCAGAGTTCAGACTTCTGCTGGCGGTGAGCCTTGAAATTGGGTTAAGCCGTTTCTCCCACATTAGTCTTCGTGATCCAGATTGTCTGGGCATTTTAAAGCCTTCCCATATATATTTTAGAGAAAGGTTGTCTTGACAAAGGAAGTAATAACGCTTGCTGGGATTTTGGTAGGAATTATATTAAGTCTCTAGGTCAATTTCAAGAGTTGAAATTTTTGCCATGAGGAGGTCTTCTGGTCCATGAACATGATGGCATCACGCCATTTGTTGAGGTCTCTGATTTCAGCATTTTGTGGTTTCTATGACACCAATTCCCTCCAAGTTAGGTCAGGGTGATCCCGAAGCATTTCATTTCCTTGGAAACAGGGTTTTGAACTGGTTCTTCCTGGTTCAGTCATGGCTAGTGGAGTGAAAGGGAAATGGGCCAAAATGTGTAAGGCGTGGGTGCCCTAAAATGACTGGAAAGTCACAGGCGAATGCACCGCTCACCAGGCAACTGCACTCTTACAGAGCAAGGGCAGCATGTGTGCTGCATAGCAACCAAATCTCTTAATCAGCAGAGTTGGAAACCATAGCGGCCAGGTCAGAGATGACAGCCAACCACCGGCTTTGACTGTGCGTCTCCCCAACCACCCCCAGCCCCTGCAGTCCTGGCAATAACCAAATGCCCCAGATGGAGTTCCTCCAAGGGCTCCCTGTGCCTCTTCCAGGTCTCTCTCCCCAGAGTTTTGGACTCAACTTTATCCCATTCCAGCTACCGTTCCCATACACCTGCCTTTTGCAAATTCAGAGCTGTTCGAATTACACTGCAATGGCCATGTCTGCGCTGGTTTGGAGATCTGCCTGGAAGTGATTTCAAGCGGCATTTTGTTTAGAACAGATCTCCCCATACGTCTTGTTCGCTGCTCCCATGGTATTGCTGATGGTTCCAAGTAAAATGAAATACTTGACAACTGCAATCTTCTGTGTATGCTGCTGCTGCTCATTGGTCAAACTGTGAAGAGATGTCGAGGCGCAGTCTATTCGGAAAGCTAAAGACTTTGATCTAAGTGCGCTCTGCTTTCAGAAAGCAAGGGCGTGTCATCAACCTGTGGGGCACAGGTCGTGGATGTCGTTCTCTCCGAGTGCAATGCTGGGCTCCCCAGCGGGTGACCTATATTTTTTGCTCAGTGTGCAGATTGAATAACGGTGAAAGGAGACAGCTCTGGTTTTTAACCACGCCATCTCCCTTTCCTCCCGTTGAATTACTTCCTCTTAGGGACAGCTTGCTTTCTTTTCAATCTATAGACCACGTAGTTCTCTTTCTTGTCTCATTGCGATGGCTGGACCCTCTTGCCCTATGGGGAGCTCATAAGGGCACATCCTTCCTCCTCGCCTGCTTTCAGGACTTGCTCTTTGCCTTCCGTTTTCGGAGGTTTCATTTTGATGCATCTTGACATGGTTATTTTTTGGTTTACCCTGCGTGGAGTTTGCCTAGATCTGAATTTCTGTCTTCGGCCAAGTCGAGGGACTCTCTGTTATTATTTCACAATCATAAACACAAGTCATTTTTAAGCACGTCTCTTGAGGGACCTTCAGGATCCTCAGCACCCCTCAAGCTTGTACACAGAGTGTGGATTTTTTAGAAGAACACCCACAATGTTCACAAGGTTCTCAAAAGGGTCTGTGACACCTCCCCCCACCCAGCCCCCAGACCCTGACACACAGGCCTTGCTTGATAGCCTGCCTGGGTTATGGGTATTGTTGGCACACCCTGCCAGTCTGCAGTGTCCAAGAAGCCCCCCCCACTTCTTCTTCAAGCTCAGAGCTGGGTGTGCCTCAAAGCCCCGGGTGCCTGCAGGCTGGGGGCTGGCTGTCATTCCTTCCAGCCTGTGAGCTCCAGGAAGAGCCTTGCCTGGCTTGTCTTTCTACCCTCAGTGCTTTAATAGACTCATTAAAACATGCCCTTCCCTGCTGACACCACGGAGAGCTCACCACCACCAGGTGGCACGGAGCCTTTCCTCGCTGCACCCCGGCAAGAGGGTGTTCAGGCCCCTCTGCAAGCCCCCACCGGGCCACATCTTCCTGGCTGGCTAGCTCTAAAAGCACCAGTTGCCAAGGAGTTGATTCAGCCAAGCGGGTCCGCCGATGGTGCCAACCAGGCCCTCTGGCTGACACTGTTGCTGTGGCTGTGTGCACTTGGTCTTAGAGACCTCAGGGCAGAGAACAACCCCATCGACTTTTTCAGGCTGCACTATTGGCAGGACTTGCTCCTTACCAATAACTTCAGGGCAGCATGGACTGCTGCCCAGCATGCACAAGCTGGGGGCCAGAAGGACCAAGGGAGAAGGGGTGCATTTGAATGCTGGTGAAACGTTATTGAGATGCCATGGACTGCCAGAAAAAAGATGACATTTTGGGAAACGGATAGGCATGGGGGAGGGAGGGGGAAATGAGGAGCTGATACCAAGGGCTCAAGTAGAAAGCAAATGTTTTGAGAATGACGAGGGCCACAAAGGTGCTTGACACCATGGATTGGGTGGTTGGAGTGTGGTGAGAGCTGTATGATGCCCCCAGTAAAATGATTTTTTTTAAGTATAGGCAGAATGCTCTTCAGATGCAAGGTGAGACTTTGTCTCTTTGAGTTTGGACATGTTATCCAATCGCTGGAGAAGGAGATCAGGCCCGGTCCCGTAACAAACACACAAACAAACAAACAACAAAAATCCCCACTGCCATCAATGGGATTCCAACTCAGAGAAACCCTCCGTAGCGTTTCTGAGATGAAAGATCTTCGTGGGAACAGACAGCCTCAGCTTTCTCCCAAGGGATGGCCGGTGGGTTCAAACCACGGGCCTGACGCTCGCAGCCCAGTGTCCACGCCAGAGGACCTCCAGCCAAATGGAAGGTCTCCCACGAGACAGCTGGCCCCCGTGGCTGCGGCAATAGGTTCTCGTCTAGCAGTGCAGCCTTCGTGGGGGCAGGCTTCCTTTTGTAAGCCAGTCTGTCACTCAGCCCAAGTGGCATACGACTAGAAAATGCCGTCCTTTTCCTGGCAACCCGTGGCATTCCAAAAGTTCCCCGTCTTGGCTCAAGGCTGGAAGAGCCTCTCTGAGCAATTGTCTCAGGGCCTCTTCTGTCCCCCAAAATCCAGGAAGTCTGGGTTTTGAGGGTGCTTGTTTTTTAAGGCATTTGATGTTCTGCAGGGACCGGTCTCGTTCATTCCGGCAGAGCTGGGTGCCAGTACAACGCAGAGTTCCATAAATACCTACGGAATGAAATTGGACAGCCATCCCACCCTCGGGATGGTCACGGTTGTGGGGTGCGGCCAAGCTGGTTCCCACAGTGAGCCCAGACAGCGGAGCGAGACCCTGCCAGGCCCCGGGTCAGGGCAGAGCCCCTTCGTGCTGTCGCGGGTCCATCTGTCTGGTGGAGAGTCTTCCTGTCTTGTTTTCACTGACCTTGGACTTGCCCAATCCTGACGGACGTCCTTCTCCAGGGACCGGTCTCCCCCAGCCACTTGTCCGCAGTCCTGGAGACCACGTTTGGCCACCCTCCCTGCTGAAGAGCATTCTGGTTAGGCTTCGTCCAAGACAGACGGCTGCTTCCGCCCCGTCTTCTCCACACCGTCCGGCGCTTCCTTCCAGCCCGCCGTGACTCCTTCCTGGAAAGGCGGGAAGGGATGTCAGCCAGGCACACTGTCACGGGCCTTTTCTGTCCCCTCCCAGGTACTACCTTGGCCGCCGGATGTTCATTGTCATTTCCGACCCAGACATAATCGAGCAGGTGCTGGTGAAGAACTTCAGCAACTTCAGCAACAGAATGGTAGGCGGGCCCCGTTCTGAATGTGGGTGCGAGTGTGGGGGGATGGGGCCTCTTCCCCAGCTCAACCCCAACCCCAGTCCC
The DNA here is from genome assembly GCA_004026705.1 of Nesogale talazaci. Lineage (NCBI taxonomy): Eukaryota > Metazoa > Chordata > Mammalia > Afrosoricida > Tenrecidae > Nesogale > Nesogale talazaci. Next base: position 7,219 of record PVJH01034167.1, on the reverse strand, counting down.
CCTGGGAACTCGAATTTCCAAGGCCGGTGAACAGAGAAAGGTACTTACCAGTAAAGAATCCTTTAGGGAAGCCGAAGCAAACAAGAAATGCAAAACGCATTCCCTCAGAGTCAATGCTGACTCAGCGACGTTACAGGACAGGGCAGACCTGCCCCCCTGTGAGTTTCTGAGACTCTGCCTGCTGACAGGAGTAGAAAGGCCTGTCTTTCTCCCATGGAGGTGGTGGTGGCTTCAAACTGCAACGCGCAGAGCGGGGCCCGAACCCAAGGAGACCATCTGTCACCCCTCCGAGTGGAACGCCTCCACCCTGGGAGGCCAGGCTGTGATCTTCCGGAAGTCGGGACGTTTCTTCTTTCAGGGAGCAGTCCAATACTTCACCACGGGTGTCCCCCGAGACTCTGGCGTGTGGACCCCCAAACCCACTGCCCTCCACTCCGTTCTGAGTCACAGCAACCACACAGGGCAGAGAAGAGCTAGGTTTCTAGGGCCTCTTTCTCCAGGATCAAGAGGGAGCCCAAACCCACGTGCTGCTCCGGGGACCCTTCTGACTCAGACCGGCCCCTGGAAGGCAGGGGAGAGGCGTGCTCCTGCTTTATCAGAGTGGACAGCCTTGCCGCTCTCCCACGGGCTGCTGGGCTTGAACTGGGGACCTCGTGATGAGCAGCCCAACGTGCAGCCACTCTCCCGGAGGGGCTCCCCAGGCTGCAGCCAGGGGAGACTTCCTGGGTGGGCCCTGCCTGGATTGAGGCTGAACAAGCTAAGCAGTGGCCCGGAGTTATTTTTCCTCATACAAACCCACGGGCACTTTAGAAGCCGAGAACACGCACCGCCTCCGTCTGACAGGGAAGGAAAGGAAGGCTCCTGGAGGTTACGAGAAGGTGCAGGAGTGTGTGATTATGGTCAAAAAAGGTCCTGGCGAAGCACTCAGCTGCTCATGGCCAATGCTCAAGGCCTCCCCACGTGCCCAAAGATCCAGCCTCCAAAACTGCCTCCCCCACCAAGCCGATTCCAGCTCACAGAGAGCCGATGGGTCACAGCAGAACCTCCCTGTGGGTGTCCCAGACTGGACCTCTTTACGGACGCAGACAGCCTCTTCGTTCGCCTCCAGAGCGGCTGGTGGTTTCCCACGGCCGAGTCCGGGCTCCCCAGCCAAGGGGTAGCCTAGAAAAACCTCAGGGGCAACTCTACCTGGTCACAGGGTGTGTTACACATTCGGTGACACGCATCCCTGTGTGAGGGAGAGTCTTATATCCGAGAGCCATGGTAGGTGGAGCAAACATCTCCGTCCAGTCCAGATCAAGTCCAAGCTCCTGAGATTAGTCCATATGTTCAATACCGGTTGATAAGTTCCCTTCAGACTCACCCAACACATGCCATGACGCTGAACGCAGGAAGATCACAGGCCAGGGGGTGCGGTCTTGGGGTTCCCGGGGTGGTAGAGGAGTCGGTGCTGGCAGGGTCTTCATGACTGAACATGCTTTCTCAATATTCACCTGCTCTTGCCTGTCAGGCTCTTTCCTCTACACAGACGCGTGTCCATGCATGTGTTTCTCATGTCCACCCGGACTCGCATAAGGGCCCTGGGTCTTCTGCTGGGTGTTTCTTGACCAGGAAAATAAAGGTGGGACTTTCACCCCAAACTGATGACTCGTCTTCCAAGGCCAGAAACTCCACCTGATGCTCTTGTTTATCCCCGTGGCCCCAGCACGCTGTGCTCGAGCAGGCAGTCAACTACCTCTTCTTGTTCACCTTGAGTTAGAGTCCCATTGACTTGAACTAACTCCGGGCTACCTGAGCCCTGAGACCCAAGGCACAGGGGACTTCAAAGAGCTTGGGCGGAGGGTGGGGGTGGAGCATCCCATGATCCTTCATGCCCATCGTTCCACCAGCATTTGGAAACAATCTCATACACTCCAGGGGATGCCGACGCACAGTGGGCACAGAGCAGACCTGCCCCCCTGGGGTTTTCCAGAGCTGTCATCTGTCTAGAGGGACCCCGCTGGGGGAGCCGGCCAACCACCAGGTCAGCAGTTCGAAACTACCCTGGGAGAAAGATGAGGGTTTTTGTGCCTGTAAAGATGGACGGTCCGGGAGACCCGCAGGGGTGGTCCCCGCGCTGTCCTGTGGGGTCGCTGTGAGCAGCCTTGCCTGGAGGGCAGGGTGCTAAATCTGACACGGCCTTCTTGAACTGCTGTCATTTCCGTGGACAGCCAGGCCCTTCCCACCGTGTCACCAGGGCTCCTGGGTTCATCCTTCTCCATCTGAGGCCGTCTCCGTGTGTCATTAGCTTTGTGGATGGTCTTTAAGCCAACTCCATGCCCAGGCTCCATCCGTCCTCCATGAGCCAGTCTAGGAAGAACAGCCTTTCAGAGGGGGATTTCCTTTGCAGGTTTTTGAAAGTCAAATTAAATTGGGTTCTTGTGGGTCCCTCTTATCCATATGCTTATTCCTCTGCTCCAAGAACTCAAAGAGATTAGTGAGGCGTGATGCCTTCCTCCCAGCGCGGGGCTGCCTTCCTCTAATAAGCGATGTTTACTTAAGTGTTGAGCGACTCGACTTTATTATAGATTCATCCTGTAAACATTAAACACTTACCCAGTGCAGGATTCCACCAAATGGTCCCTTGTGGGGACGAAAGTTCCGCGGCACGTTAGCCTGATGTATTAAGCGAACAGGAGCGTGGGTAAGCAGGGAATGGTTTTCTAACCCTGAGTGCCCAGCTCTGCTCACCCCAGGGGGACTGGAGTCAGAGCCTCCCTCGGACAGTCCAGTGGGGACAGAGGAGCTGGAGGAGAAGCCACATGGGCTTGCCCTGATGGAACCAATTCTCTGAGGCCAGAGAAATCACATGGAGACTCCTGCCAGTGCAGAGATGCTTGGGAGACCATGTGGAGACCCCTACCAATGCTGAGATGCTTCTACCATCACTGGATACTGCTGACGGATCCTGAGCCCCAGAAACGAGGATCCATGGGGAGATCCCTGCCGGCACCGGGATGCTTCTGCTGCTTCTACCACCACTGGATGCACAAGACTCTGCACCCACTGCCCTGTGATCATCCTAGTGTCATTGCACATGCTTCGTGAGCTGGAAGGAGAGTTTATAGACTGATAACCGACATATGGGCTAATATTGGACTTGTCACCTTGGACTAGACTGGGTTGGGATGCTTTCTCAATGTTCCATTCCTCTATATAAACCTCTCCCTTATATCCATATGCATGTCTATGAATTTGTTTCTCTAGTCTACCCGATCTAACACACCTCTATGCAGGAACCATCGAGTCGACGTAAAATCTAGCCGCCATACAGGCATCAGGACTCCCACCTCTGTTTTCACATGGCCCTGTCTCGAACACGAGGGACCGCTGTCACACACGTTAGCATTCAGCAAATGTTTGAATCAGAAGTCACTGGAGGGTTGTTTTGTTTGTGTTTTTCAAACTCCAGAACACTGAACTGAAGGACCAACAGATGGGATCCAGGATAGGGCTTCTGCGGTTCTGACATTGTCTGTGGCCACTCCTGCTTCCCTCTGCTCTCCCTGTCCTGCTCGCCAAATAGACTCCTGGGAGCTCTGCAAGTGCCCTTAGACCTACTTGGGGTTGCTTTCCGAGTAGGAAGCCCTGTTCCCCTTTATTTCCCAACAGTTTTACTGGCCTATAATTCACAAACTGTACAATTCAATAGTTGGGTCATATCAGGAAGAGTTGTACAATCATCACTACAATCAACTTTTTGTTCTTGTTCTCATCGCTCTTAGCTCCCCACATCACCTCCCCCACCTCCCCTGCCATCCCCCCGAGGAACCATCACTCCAGTTACTGTCTCTATTGATTTCCTAATCCTGGATTTCAGATTCACAAAAACATTTTGAAAAGAAAAAAAAAAAAAGCTTAGCAACAAAAAAACCAAAGCAAATCAGAGAAAAATCTCAGTCACAGAAAAGCAGAAAATACTAATGGGTCAAAGGGGAAATTTTACATGGGTCAAAAGGGAAATCCAATGGTCAGGTGTGGAATTTTGACCTAGCTGCATCTGCAATAATCCCCTCTTCAATGTATTTCAAGGCTATTCCTATAAGCCCTTGGCTAAATCGATGACACTATCCATAGAATTGCTTCCTGTTCCAGGGGGGATGATTGATAATGCTCTCTAACATGAAATAACAATGATATCTCTATGGTGAACCCAAGACATACATAGACTGGAGCTATAGGAGTGGATTTGGGGCTTACCCTCAATTCCAGCCCTAATCTAAGAACAATCAGTTCTTATGACAGGGCCCTGCTTGAGACCTAACCTCATGAAAAGATCACTGACGATACGGTTGCTATAGCAAAATGTGGTGAAGAAACTCAACAGTGCCCACTTATCAGGAGGAATCGAGTCTGGGATCTTCAAGGCCTGTCTTCAAACCAGCAGCCATCTGAGGAAAGTCTCAGCTAAGTTCTTATGGAAGAAGTGCACCAGCCAGTGTGATCCAAGGACTGTCGATAATACAATCAAAAGGAGAGAACGATAACACAGCTTTCATTGTGAACCCTTGGTTTGCAGAAGGCAATGGGCGACGGTGGAAGCCCACAATCCGTTTGCAGGGTCCATCCATGGACTCAGCCTTCAGTGAGTCTCCTCTGACCACAGCCGAAGCATGTGGGTGCTCTTGTCATCAGACAGAGAGCCTTGTAAAGTTGATGATGTCAGACGTGGCAGGCTTTAATTGGAATATAGTACCATTTGATCTCCCCTTTCACCCATGTGAAAATTGGGTCTGTTGTTTTAAAATAGTGAAGGGGAAATACACATGGGTGTAGCCTCTGGTGAGTCCCCTACGACCATTTCCCTTTAAGGCCAAATCAGTCTTCTTCCCATTTGTGGACTCCGGTTGTCCTGCCACCTCAGGACTGAGTTATCTTTATGGTGCTATGTTGATGAGCTCTCCTTGGCTTCCGGTTATTCAGTCAAGCCACAGGGACAGCCCTTCCTGAATATCTGCAGAAACTGGGACTGGACCCACGTGACTCTGCAGAACAGGCCCAGCCAGTGACAGTCTCTTGTTCTTGGACTCCCATTGAGAGATGGTGGTAGGGAAGTGGTGGGAAGGGAGAAGAGCAGGGTGATCTTTGGCCCCTGTGAGGTTGTTACGGTGCAGTCTCAGGTCAAGTTACCTAGTAAGTGGGTCTGGTTGGGTATTAGGTTGGCTACTGGGATGGCCTGGTGCGATGTTAGGTGAGTTTAATTAGATGCTAGGTTAGTCTGGGTGGCTATTAGGTGGGTCTGGTCTGGTTTGGCTAAGCCTGGTTGGATAGTCTATTTGGTGATTAGGTTGGGTTAGTTGGACATTAGGTTGGGATGGCTAGATAGTGGGTGGATCAGACCATGGTGGATCAGCCATGAGACATGATGTGGGTTTGGTTCGATATTAGGTGGTCTTGGCTAGCTATTGGTCGGAGCTGGTTGGCTATTAGGAAGGCTTAGTTAGGTGAGAAAGTTGAACAGTTCTACCAAATTTGTGGCAGCTCCCACTCACAGCAGCCCTGTGCACAACAGAAGAAAGCTTTCCTTCCAGACGATGCACCAACGCCCAAAGCTAGAGATGGGCGGCTGAAGAGTTCTACCATCTTCCGTCTGAGATGGACCAAACATACACTCGAGACGCATGGACAGATACTGACAAAGAGAGACCAAAAACTGGAAACAAATAGGAAGGAACAGGAGTTGGAAAATTGTACTTCAAGACAGATCTTGGATTGGCTTTTGGATGATGACTGCAAGGCCCTTCCTCTTGACCATGTCACTCTGCTCATAAGCCGTCTGACTTTCTGAATCAAATTGGCCAGTGCCAGGCCATTTCAGTTCACTCATGCCTCGTGTATCCATCTTTCATGTGTCCCATCTAATTTTTGATGACGTCTAATTTTCCTAGATTCATACGTCTTACATTCCAAGTTCCAATGGTTGATTGATGTTTTCAGCTCTTTCTTCTCATTTTGAGTTGTTGTCCATCAGCCTCATTAGGCCCCAAAGGCTTTATTCCCACAGGCTTACCCCATCTACATCATTATGGTCAACTTTGAGAGGGCATATCTTCCTCAGTCGTGATTTAACTGCTTTCTGACCCCAAGGGCTCATCTCTGGCACTAACTATATTCACCAGGTTTTTAGCAACTGATAATGGTTTCAGTGTCTAATTCCTAAAACAGTGCACAGCCCATTTCTTCTTCATAGTCTGTTCTTAGTCAGGAAGATCTGCTGAAACCTGTTCACTTTGGGTGGCCCTGCTAGGGTTTGAAATACCAGTCACATAGCTTCACAGCAACACACCCAAGACACCACAGTATGACAGACCAACAGACAAGTGGTGAGTTACAACACTCTTAATCAGACCATAGCCCTGATCCAATGTAAGGGGAGTTTCTCTGACTGCGATACAACATCCCATCTTTTATCTTATGAGAAATAAAAGGCGAGCGGCAAACAGAGATAGAGGAACACACTGCCACCAAAGAAGAAGAGTCGGCGGCAGAGGGCACCCATTGGAGCCGGGGTCCCTGCACAGAGGACCTCCTAGAACCAGAACAAGATTGATGACATGGACCTTCCCCCTGAGCTGACCCAGACAGAAGCCTTCTCCTACAGCCAGTGCCTTTAACTCTGATGTCTAGCCTCCTAAACTGTGGGGGAATAAATTCCTAGTTCCCAAAATCATCCACTTAGGATATTTCTTTTATAGAAGCAATAGATAGCTAAGACAGTTGATCAGGTTTGCTATCAGGTCGATCTGAAGGACATGGAAGGAGTCTGTTGGGATATTACCTTGTCTGGAAACATGCTAGGTTGACCTGGGTGGAGAGTGGTTGGTCCGGTTGGAGACTAGTTTCTCTGGTTGGAGACTAGTTGGTCTGGTTGGATTCTAGATGCTCTGGTTGGCTACTAGTTGATCTGGGTAGATACTGGTTGGAAACTAAGTCCATCTGGGTGGATGCTGATCAGATTCTGAGTTGATCTGGTTAGATATGACTTAGTCTGGGTGGAAGATGGGTTGGTCTATGAATGTTCGCCTGGTCTGGTTGAACCGCGATTGGTTTGGGTAGAAAGTAGGTTGATCTGGCTGACCCCTGGATGATCTGTGGGTGCTACATTGGTCTGATTGAATACTGGATGATCTATGGGTCCTGGAGGATGTATGTGGAATCACTAAGCCTACTGTCCAGGAGC
>PVJH01034166.1:0-14890 GCA_004026705.1 Nesogale talazaci | reverse complement strand
TCCATATCCCAGTATCCCACCCTGTTGGCTACTACAAGGAACATTTTTAAACAATGAAAAAGAAAAGCACAAGTTGGAAAATATCAGAGTACCATGTGTAATTATGATAAGTGTTAAGTATTGTTTGTTGTAAATTCTGTCCCTGCGGTGTTGTGTGTGAGTGTGCATGTGTGTTGGGTTGTGGTCTAACATGTCTTTCTTACTGAGGGCTGCAGTAGAAAAAGGTTGAAGGTATCTGCCATCACCCAGGGACTTTCTAAAGGCCTCCCCAAGGATGTTCTAAGTTGACTCCATTACTGAAAAGTTGGAGGTTCCTTGGTTGAATAATAATAAATAGATAGATAGATGATAAGTAGATAAATAAATAAACCAAAGGTCCCCCTGAGCTGAACTGAGGAGGGCTACTGTCTCAGGAGAAGATCAGGCTAGACTTGATGGGCAGGACTGAGGGATTTCAGGTTGTTTGTTTTTTCCTCCCCAAAGCTGGGGCAGTGGCCTGTACTGGGTCCTGGGGTCAGGGAGGAGGGAAGAAAGAGTATCATATGGAAAATTGGGGGGGGGGGGGTTTACAGAGTCAGGGAATTTATAGATTTGCAGACTCAAGTTAGGAGCAGTAAGAAAAGGTGGGGCACCGGTTGCCTCCAGTATGCACACTTCTGACCCCCTGCCCTCAAGTCAGTTCTGAGTCATAATGAGCCTATGGGACCTAGCAGAGGCGCCCCCCACCCCTCCCCAGGGTTTCCAAAGCAGTAAGTCCTACCGGAGCAGGCTGCCACATCCTTCTCTCTCTCTCCGCGTGGCTCTGGGGTTCAGATCACTGACCTTGCGGTTAGCAGCCATGCATACAACCACGGAGTCACCAGCGCCTGCGCAGACACAGACACACAGGAATCATGCAGACACACACCCAGGCCTTCACTCAGGCGGCTGGCTCCTTGCTCCTTTCACGTTGCTTTCGTGACCACCTCGGCTGGATCCGAAACGCCACAAGCCGCTTTTGCTGTTTCTTCTTTCTGACCCAGACAGATTCATTTCAAAATGATTTGACTGGCTTTCTTGCTCCCCTGACCCCTGCCTTTCTTGGCTGCCACCTGGTCCTCAGTTTGCAAGTTTTCCTCTTTCATCTTGGATCACTCACAGACTCCACCCCCCACCCCTTACAGAAAGACACCACCCACCCCAGCAGAGAGAGGAGAGAAGGTTCTCCAGAGGTTTGGACACATAGCTGGGGCTGCTGGCTTTGGAAAGAGGTGTGTGTGTGTGTGTGTGTGTGTGTGTGTGTGGTGGGGAGAGGAGGGGGCTTTCCTAGGAACTTGACAGCTGGGGAGATATCCTGAGAGGAACATGAAGAAAGCATTCAAATTCCAAATGTGGGCAGTTGGCACGCATGGGCTGCCATTTGCTTTCTCTTTCTTGAGGATGAAGTGGGTGGCTGGGAGGTAAAATTGCTCCCTGGTGTCCAGGAACCCTGCAAACCTCCACTCTCTTCCTGCACTCCCTTGAGTTCCCTGGTTGGAAATTTGGCGTTTGCACAAAGACAGCCGCCCTGGCGGGGTAGTGGGTAAGTCGCGCTGCTGCCTGCCGGGGGTGCAGTTTGCAAGCACCAGGAGCTTCGAGGGAGGAAGATGGAGCTTTTACTGCTGTACAAGGTGACAGGCCTCGGAGACCCACAGGGGCACTTCGACCCTGTCCTATAGGGTCACTGTGAGTCAGAATGGACTCAATTACTTTTTTTTTTTTTAAAGTACAAAGCCAGGACATAGAAAAGACAAAAAGAAAGGGACTTGATTCAAGTGGAGAAAACCTAGTCTTCAAAAGGGGTCTATCCTATTGGGAGCTTTTAATCCTGTCCACCACAGCCCAGGCGTTACCTGTGTGGATCACACTTTTGCGGTGAATTGGCTCTGAGTTATGGCAAAGCCGGAGTCTTGGCAGGCAGCCCCAGCTATTTAAATGCCATCTCCCCTCTACAGTGGATTGTGGGGATGAAGCTAACTAGCAGGTGGGGGTTCCCTAGCACACTGTCTAAAACAGTGCAAAGCAGGCAGGCAACAGCTTGGTCGATTATCATAAACATCCTTACAATGGTCCTGCTTTTTGAATGAAATTAGAAACTACCGAAAAACAGCCTTGGAGAAACAAGCATTCACACCCCCAACTTTAGAAAGAAAGAGCTCTACAAATACTGTCCAGACCGCTCGGTCTCCCAGAGTACGCTGCAGGGGTGAGTTGATCATATGTTGTCCCTGCATATGCCCGAGCTTTAAAAAAGACACACACAAACCAGAAGCTAAATATCTACCAAGTTCCCTGGCATGGAGTCAATTCTGCTCATAGCGACCCTAGAAGCCAGAGCGGGACAGTTCCTGGTGGTGTGCAGAAGCTGTAAATCTGTGGGAGCGGAGAGTCTCGTTGGTCTTTTGCAGCCAGCTGGTGGGCTCAAACTGCTGGCCTTGCCGATAGCGGCCAGTAGTGCAGTCCACATTGCCACCTGGACTCCCACTGGGCACCTTAATTAAAGAATAAAACAACACAAACTCGTTGCCATTGAGTGGATGCCAACTCACAGTGACCCTATAAGACAGGGCAGAAGTGTTCTTGTGGGTTTCAGGAACTTACCTCTTTATGGGAGTAGAAAGCCATCTTTTCCCAGAGGAGCGGTTGGTTTTGAACTGCTGACCTTGGACTTAGCAGCAGAGAATGAAATTAAAAGGTAATGAAATGCTGTCACTGCTTTTTCATTTATTATATCATGAGCAGCATTATAAGGAGGCCTCATGGCGTAGTGATTGCACGTTGCGCTGCAATCCGCAAGGTCAGCGGTTTGAAACCACCAGCTGCTTGCAGGAGAAAGACGGGGCTTTCTGCTCCCATAAACATTTGCAGTCTGGGGACTCATAGGGCAGTTATACCCAGTCCTAAAGAATTGCTATGAAGCAGCAGAGACTGAATGGCAGTGAGTTTGGTTTGGTAAACATCTTTGCAGATTAGTATCTATCAATCAGGTGATAGACAATTTTTTTATCTACTGCATTGTTAAGTAGTTACACCAGGGATTATGTAAATATTCATTTAGTGATGAACATTTTTGTTGTTAACAGTGAACATCTTATCTATATTGCTGGCTTACAATGTTTCTATAAGACTAGTTTCTGAATGTGGCCTTTTGGGGTCAGATGGTATAGCACATATTAATTTATTATTAACTTTATTAAAAGATCATTTTATTGGGGGCTCTTACAGTTCTTATAAAAATCCATACATCAGTTGTATCAATTGTACAAGTGTTACCCTCATTATTTTCTAGACATTGACATTCTATTGAGCCCTTGATATGAGCTCCTCTTTATTCCCTCCCTTCCCCAACCCCAACCTCCTGACCCCGTGATAAATTATAAATTGTTATTATTTTCATATCTTACACTGACTGTTAACTCCCTTCTCCCATGGTTTCTGCTGTTTGCCCCACTGGAGGGGGTGTGTGCTTATGTGTGTCGATCCTTACGATTGGTTCCCTCTTCCTCCCCTCCTCTCCCCATGTTCCCCTTGCCTTTCTGGTATTGCTATTCCCATTCCTGTCCCTGTGTTCCATGTGTTGTGAGCTTTTATCTCTTATCTGTACCTGTGCACATGGTTCAGTCTAACCCACAGTGAAAGGCAGAACTGGGGGTCATGATAGTGGGGGGTGAGCGAGCCTCATTGAGCTAGAGGAATATTGTGTGTTTCATTGGTGCTTGACTGTGCCCTGGCTAACTCATCCCTTCCCTGTGACCCTTCTGTGTGGGAATGTCCCATTGTTTGCAGCCCCCTCATTCGCAAAACAACAAGATGGTTTTTGTTTGTTTGCCTGTGGTCTTCTGATAGCTGTTACTCAGTCCCAATGACACCTCATGATCGCACAGACTGGCATGCTTTTTCCATGTGGGTTTTCTTGCTTGTGAGCTAGATGGCCACTTGTTTAACTTCAAGTCTTTAAGACCCCAGATGCTATATCTTTTGAGAGCTGGAAATCATCCCTTTCTTCACCACATTTGCTTATGCACCTATTTTACCTTCAGCAATTGTGCCAGGAAGGTGAGCATCACTGAATGCCAGGCTGTTAGAACAAAGTGTTCTTGCATTGAGGGAGGTTATGAGGAGATGCCTGAAGTCTGTCCACTACCTCAGTGTAGTGCCATATAAATCGAGGTACATCAGCCAAGACCTCTAGTTTTATGAACTAATGTATTTACATATTTACACACTTAGGTTTATGCCTCTATCCATAGCTTTGCTTCCTAGATCTTTCCTGTTTCCTTTTACCTTCCTCCTGCTCCACCATCATGCTCCCCCTACTTCTGCCTCTTAGCACTTCCTCTCAGCTAGATTGCTATTGCTCCAACACCCAGGATCTCCACATCTTCCTCACTGCTGGTTTTAATTCCCTAATTGTTCCCCTGTCTATGGTGTTGTCTGATTATTGCTCCCCTCCTTTGCCTCCTTCTTTCCCCAAGTCCCTCTGGGACTGTGGTAGTTACATAATCTGATGTCAGTTTGGGACTTGAGAGGATTAAGAGTGAAGGGGTGGAGTCTAGTCTGTCAATCAGGTGATAGCCAATGAGGCCTCTGTGTGGGCACGATCTCCTCCTGAGGATTCTGGGAACTCCTGTATTTTCCTCCTTGCAGTGGAAGACTCTCACTCTCTGCTCACTCCCTGAGAGACACAAGGAGGGCTCTATGCCCTGGGAGCTGGAGAAGCCGCATCGACCTACCCTGATGCAACCAGACCTCTGGAGCCAGAGAAGCCACGTAGAGACCCCTGCCCATGCTGAGATGCTGACAACGCCACTGTTTCCACAAGAATCCCAACCCACCGGCCCGTGAGCCTCCTACATTCGGCATCATTGCATGTGTTTCGTGAGTCTGAAGAGGACTCTATAGATTGATATTGGACGTATGGGCTAATATCAGACTTATGGACTTAATCTGGACTGGACTGGGATGTTTTCTCAATATTCCATTGCTCTTTTATATAAACCTCTTTCTTATTTACATGTGAGTCTCCACGAATTTGATTCTCTAGTCTACCCAGACTAACAGAGGGACCAGGGATCCTGTGGACTTCTCCTTGAACTAGCTTCCCATGACTGTCTTATATAAGTAGGCAAACCAATAGTAACAGAGACCAAAGAAAAAGAAAACAATATGTTGGAAAAGAAAGAAAGAAAGAAAGCATACATAATTCCAGGTTTGCCGTCTGTTCCTCAAGACTATCTCCCCACTGGTCCTGGGGGGATTCCGGGACCTCCCCCTCCTAGCCTGAAGTCAATCTGGGGGGCTCCTCTGGGGCTTTGTGGCTTTTCTTTGCTTCCCTTGCTGTTCTATTATGCTCCCTTCTTGGTTCACTCCACTGTGGGGGTGGGGGTGGGGGTGCGGTTCGGACTGGACTAACTCCCTGCCGTGTGCCCCCGTATTGTCCTCTGTCACCTATGATCCAGTGAGGGAACAACATGTCTTGAGTTGTTGTCAGCCCTTCAGTCCACTTGGCACATGTTAATTTTGACACAATTTCCAAAATCACAAAATATATGTTCCAAAGCTTGTAACCATGCACCTCAGCAATATACACACACATTTATTTCCATACTGGACGTGATTCGCTTACTTATTTTTCAATCTGATGGACAGACAATGATGGTACCTCAGTATCTGAAGTCGCATTTCTCTGACTACAGTTAAGGAGCGCTTTATGGGTTATCGTTGGTTGGTTTGTTTATTTGCTTTTTCAGTTTACATTTTCTCCTCTGTGAGTTGCTTTTTCAAACCTTAACCCATTTTTTATGTTGACTTCTCATATTTTTCTTATTATTTTACAGAGAGCTCTTTGTATAATAAGAGCATTTACCTCTTATTTGTTGCATATTTTTCTCCACTCTGTCATTTGCTTTCTGACTCTGTGATAGCATTTCTACTCAGAAGGCTTCAATATTTTATGTCATCAGAGTGCTCATTTTTCCTTCATGACTTCGGGACTTCAGAGCTTGTCTAGAGACCCTGTCTTCTCCGGTCTTCCTAGTCACTGGCTGGGTCCTTCCCCGGAGACAGCCTGCAATGAGTGCCCTCCGTGAGCCTGCTCTGACCCCTCACCCAGCACCTCATCTGTCAGCACCAAGTAATAGTTTCTGCTGCTGGCACGGATTCCATTGTGTGGGGAGAGCAGAGGGGAAGGGAGGAAAGGCAGTCTGAGAGGGCAGTGGAAGACTTGGAGGAAAAGTCAGTGGAGTCAGGGTGGGGAAAGCAGAGGTGAGTGGTGAGAGGCAAACCATGACCTTGAACTGAGTGTGTGAAAGTCAAGCTAGCTGATACTCTGAGTAGCATTTTTAAAGCTAGCATCAACTGGGAAAGGAATTCTGTTTCATTCTTTTGGAAACCCATTTTGTCTTTACGAGAGCTACACAGTGGCTGGTCCCCACACCTGGGAGGCTACATTAAAGCCTCCTGCCAGACTCAAAATGAAAGGAACAGAAACTGGAAAATAGGGCCTCGTCTCAAAAGCATGTCTCCTCTTGAGTGAATTTTAATATATATCCCAAGTTCCACTGATTGAATGCTTAATTTTTTTAATTAGGGAAAATTCAAATATAGGCATGCCTCATTGCACTGTGCCTGGCTGTATTGCACCCCACAGATAGTGTGTTTTTAACGAAATGAAGGTTTGTGGCAGCCCTGCGTGGAGTAAGCCTGTCAGCACCATTTTCCAGCTGCATGCACTCACTTTGTGTCTCTGTGTCGCATTTCGGTAATTCTCACAATATTGCAAACTGTCTCAAAATGCTGTTGTACCCTTGAGAGACAACAGTGGAGTGCGAACATCACTTTTATATGTGCGGGGACCCAGAAACATCACTTGCTTTGTCGCCGTGGGCTCGCAGAGCTGTGCCTGTTCCTCCAACAAGGGACCAGAACCAAGCTTGCGGCCGCAGACGCAGTCAGCACAGCCCCGGCCGCCCAGGGCTCACTGCGAGGCACTGGGAAACCATCTCAAGGCTCCTGGAGTTCTGGGGGCTGTGAGAGCTGGGATGACCATTTGCCCTTAGGCGACCTTTTGAAAGTGTGAGCTTTGGGGAAACAGGTTTCCTAAAGGCACCAAGTCCAATACCAAGGCCGGAAGCAGCTTAGAGGAGACCACTGTGCCTCAGGCATGGCATCAACGGTGGTGCCGTCCCTACGTAGAAACAGGACCTCCAGGGTCGGATTGGCAGCTATGTTTTAGGGTACATTGTTACTGTGTCAACACTGTCCCCTGGCCTTTTCCCAGAGCAATGTTGACAAGGTGAGTTCTAGGAAGTGAGTTCTGGGAAGATCGCTCATCTGTGGAGCACTTTTCATAGCTAGAAGCAGTGGTTCCAAAGGCAAGCCCTCCCTCTGTGTTCATCCAGGTTCCTGGCGGCAGAAACCAATGGGACCACCGCCACTCCATGGCAGTGGGGCGGAGTCAGTCAAAATGTGACTCCAGTGTGCACAGGCCATATTCAATACGCTTCCATCAATTTTTATTACAGGCCTCATACCATTTTTCTGTTGACCCTGGAATATTGTCTCATGACGCCAACTGCAGCATTTCCTGCCCCTTACCGTGGGCCTCCACAGGCAAGAGAAGCAGCAGCTCTCTGCCTCTGCCCTTCCTGCTTCTGCTGCCCTGGCTCCGCTCTGACTGAGGGAGTCGGCTCCCTGCTGCTCCGAGGGAGTCTTGGGTCTCTACATACCGCGCTGTGCCTCAGCTCCTCTCCATGGGACCCCCTCTTCAGAGTCACGTGCACATGTGCCACAAGGGAGGATCTGAGGGTTTCCAGGAAGTCATCCGCTCCTTTTGGAACCCACTGCCTCATCGATCCCTGCCTGTGCCACATTGAATGCATCTGGTGAAAGGGTACAATCCCTTTCCTGATTTTAAACCAGGCAGATTAAAAGCAGCTAATGATAATGAAAGGAAATGGAAAATGAAAAGCATTTACAATCATTAGCCCAACTTTATTAATCAACCAACACTCATCAATCTCTATCTGAGCTGTAAAGTGGGGTTGCTAAAACCCTACACTGAGGATACAGGCCAAAATTTGAGAACGTAAAAAATTGCAATTGAGATATAAGAACTCAGGTGTAAGCCCTAGACCCTTTAGTAAGCCCAAACCCTGCAAGCCCAAACCAAACCTGTTGCCTACAATCAATTTCAACTCAGCCTGACCCTCTAGGACAGAGGTTTTCAAGCTGCCAGTCTTTAGGCTGAGTGCTTAATCACCGCACCAATAGCTGCCCCATGGGACAGCACTAAGTAACGCTAGAGATTTGAAATGGGACTGCACCACAGAAATGTGCACGTTGTGAAGAGTCTAATTCAGTGGTTAAAAACAACTTCAAATTGTTCATTGATTGTCATCACATCTTTGCAGTGACAAAAGTCATCTACAGGCCAATCTGAATGACATCCATGCAGACTGATGCTCTCTCCGTCTCAGTCTCACAGACACTCTTGACACTGTGTTACGGGCTCTTGGCATGCGTTGCAACCCTAGTTGTGAAACATGTGTCCACGTCCCCTTCCTGTTTTCTTCACTCATAGCTACAGCTGCTGCTCCCATTCCAAATGGCTTCCACTGGGTGTCAAAGACTTCCCCAGCCACGTTGCAAGACGAATCCTTCCAAGAACCTTACAGCCTATAAAGGGACAGTCTCGGTAAGCACTGGACGGCGAATTGCAGGGGCTGCAGTTCTAATTTACCAGTCACTTTGGACAAAACCAAAAACAAAAACAAAAACCATAAAGATCTACAGTCTTGGAAACCCTATCTGGAGTCGCTGTGAGTCTTAAACAACCGAGTGGCAGTGGACTTGTACTGATTGGTGAGAAAGGGAAGCAAGGTGCTTGCAAAGGGCGCTGACCCCATGAGGTGGGGACACAGAGTGGACCTACCACACGTGAGACTAAAGGGAGAGTGTGTTAGCCAGGCTGGAGGCTGGAACGATAGTTTCTGGACTCGGGTGGGTTAAACCCAGTGCTGTTGAATTGATTCCAACCCCTAGCAGCCCGTAGGATAGACTCGAACTGCCCCGCCATGGTTCCCAGGCTGTCGTCTCTATGGGAGCCGCATGCTTCTGCTGGACAGGGTTGGAGCCACTGACCTCTCAGTTAATAGTGAGCACTTAACCACTGTGCCACCGGGCTCAATCACCTGGGTGATCTTTTTTTTTAACTTTAAAATATATTTACATATACATTATATATGTGTATATATAGATATATCATGATCCCAATTCTACCTCACAAATTCAGCGAGATCAGAGGATGTATACTGGTACAGCTAGGAACCGGAAACATGAGGAATCCAGGACAGATGATCCCTTGAGAACAGTGGTGAGAGTGGCAAAACCAGGTGGCTGGAGGGAAGGTGGGGTAGAAAGGGAGAACCAATTATGAGGATCTACATATAACCTCCTCCCTAGGGTAGAGACAACAGGAAAGTGGGTGAAGGGAGACATCAAACAGTGTAACATATCGCAAAATAATAATACTTTCTAAATTATCAAGGGTTCATGAGGAAGGGGGAATTTGGGAGGGAGGGGAAAAATGAGGAGCTGATACCAAGGGCTTAAGAAGGAAAGCAAATGTTTTGAGAATATAAGGGCAACAAATGTACAAATGGGCTTGACATACAATGGATTGTGATGAGTTGTATGAGTCCCCAATAAAATTATAAATATATGTGTATTTTATATGTATATATATATATATATATATATATATGCCAGAGTTAATCCTTGTAGCCTATCATTCCAAAGTTCAATCACATCAAGCAGAATACCTGGGTGGTTCTGATTCCCTGGTGTCCTCCTGACAGTTGTTTTTGTTACTGAAATTTCAGCCCATGGAGATCCTGAACAGACAGCAGCAATGCCCACCCCCAAGGGGAAGGCGGAGGGGAGGGGCTGGGGCGGCGCGTAAGACAGCAAGGGATGGGATGTAAAAGAGAAGACTCATCTTCTTGGGGAACAAAGTTTAGGTCTGAGTCAGTGGCTTTCACCCCACTCCTTCACCCAGAAGACTTCTTCCAGAACTGACTTCAAAGGCCCTGGGCTATGCTTTTAAGGAGGGGGGTAATGTTGCTGCCATACATATAATGTAAATATTTCTCAGCAAACTAGGCCTGGGATATTCTAAACAACCTTTCTTTTAGATTTCTCCAAATTCCGTCTTGTATCAATTGCTATTCATAGCAACCCATGGAAATGTTTGCACAGAGCAAGAACTTCAGATTATTCAGGATTATTATAAAATTTCACAGTCTTATCCAGGATCACTATTCAAAGCAGTCATAACCAAAAATTTGACATCATTTTGGTAAGCTATGTGCATCTGGACCCCTGCAGGGCTCCATGTAAGTCGAGGAGGCTTGCATAAAGGGATGGATTGTATAGGTGTGTGGCAGGGGTTAAGGGAAGCAAGAATAAAGGGATAGTGCAGTCCCACCCCCGCCCCCTGCTCAACTCTCTCTGAGTCTGTGCCGACTCACAGTGAGCCTACAGGACAAGGTAGCACTGCCCCTGTGGGTTTCTGAGACTGGAACTCTTTACGGGAGCAGAACATCTCCTCCTGAATGGCTGGTGGTTTTGAGCTGCTGACCTTCAATGCTTAACCACTACACCACCCAGACTAGCAACAGTGGGAACAATTAGCACCCTGCAGGGGTGAGAGGAGGAAGTGGCTAATGACTCTATGGAAAGGGGTCCCTATCAGGAGCTCTGGCTAAAAGGAACCATGGAGACCTGGCGGTAGAGAACAAGGCTATATTTCACTCACTTACTTCCTTCTGGCCCATCTAGTTCCAACCAGCATCTCCCATCTGCCAAGCCCCACCGGAAGCCTGAGAGCAAGAGGCTATTGATTCAGTCCCCAGATGTCAGCCTCCTGGGGCACAGACGAGGGTGGAACTAGATGAGGGGTGGATCTGAAAGGGTGAATGGAAGATGTCCAGCACTTTCATTATTAATGAGCACTCAGAGTCCCTGTAGAATTGAAGTTGAAACAGCCTCTAAGATGGAAACTAATAAGAAAAGAAACTGTAGTGTGCTCAGCAACCTGTGTAAATTAGTTACACATTGCCACTTACTTACTGATTACCCTAAGACTGAGTAGCATAAATCAACATTTTTATCTCTTATGGTCTCTGTGAGGCAGGTATCTGGAAGTGGCTTAGCTGAGTGTTTCTAATTTGGGGTCTCTTTGTGAGGTTGTGAGGTGACCAGGGTTGTAATCATCTGAAGGGTCCATGTGCCAGGCGGTTCACTGACTTGCCTTGTAAGCTAGTGCCTGATGACAGGCCTGCTAGCTTCTCCCAGAGCAGATGCTCCCTGAGAACAAAGCAGGGAGGGATCCCTGCTTTTTATCTGAGACCGGTCTCAGAAGTTCCATACTATTTACTTTTGCCATATGCTGGTCCCGAGAAGTGAGTCACACGTCCAGCTCAGACTCCCGGAGAGGGGATTTCACAGTCGCTGGGACCCAAGCAGGGCAGCTTTGCTCTGCATTCATGGGTGGTCTGAGTCAGAATCCCACAGTGGCGGCCAAAAATAATAACCGCATAAGCGATGCCACTGCCACGCAGTGGAATATTACGTAGCGGTACAAAGGAATGAGGGCGACGTCCGTGGTCAGTGCTATAGATAGAACTTTCTACCCCGATGGACGTATTGTAGCCAACTTGTGGCTAATGCAGCTCGGACTGTCATCAGTGAGCCTTAATATGTGGCTAGTAAAACTGAGGAACCAAAATTATTATGCTGATCCACTCAAGCTTAAATTGTCCTAAAGTGGCTACTGGCTGTTATCTGGACAGTACTACTTGGGAACTATGTACTTTGATAAGATGTAGATTGCTAAGTGATCAAAGGAAGATGTGGAAAGTGCAGGTGCAGAAGAGAGTGTGCTCCTTTGATGAAAGGAAAGGAGAGAAATGAGTGTGTGCTCTTTCATGGCGGGGGTCACGTGAAAACACGCGCCGGCCAAGGGCGGCTCCAGCAAAGTGGGACTCAGACTTCGGAGGGTGGATCCTTTGATAAGTCTTTGGCTATGTGAACCATGCAAATGTATTACCTATCAATAAGATAAAATAAAATAAAGCCGAAGATCAGAAAAGAAAAGGCCATTGTGAGGATGGCTCAGGACAGGCCGGGCTCTGTCCTGTAAACACAGGGTCTCTAACAACAATGTGATGAAATGCTAGCATATGAATGCTAAGAATAGACCTCTCTCTCTTTGCTTGCTCCGGCTTTCCACTATTAGATAAGGAGAGATATGTAAATCACCAGGCTTCTTTTTTGCCTCCTCTGTTGCCTAGAGGCACAGAACTAAAGCTGGTATTTAACACAGCCTTGTCCAATTCGTTACATTTTTAGAATAACCCTGCTCCCCTCTGACCCCCATGCCCAGTTCTACCATTTACCTGGCTTTGCTTAATATAGCTCTATTTCTGATTTTCATTGTAAACTTAACTTAATCCTTTTTGTGGCAAAAAAAAAAAAGCTCAAAAAGAGAGGAAAGAATACAGCTACAATACTTAATTTTAAAAAGACAGGGAAATGGGCATTTTTGCACATTTGGAGTTTAAGTTTAAAATGCTATATTGAAAGTAGCCATACCAGGAGGGGAAGGGGAAGGTGTGGGAGAAAAGGGGGAACTGATCACAATGATCTACATATAATCCACTCCCAGCGGGAAGACAACAGAAAAGTGGATGAAGGGAGACATTAGTGTAAGACATGAAAAAAAAATTATAAGCTATCAAGGGTTCATGAGGGAAGGTGCAGGAGAGAGGGAAACAAAATGAGAAGCGATACCAAGGGCTCAAGCAGAAAAACAAAGTTTTGAAAATGATGATGGCAGTGTGCAAATGTGCCTGACACAATGGACAGATGTATGGATTGTGATGAGATGTAAGAGCCCCCAATAAAAGTATTTTAAAATAAAGTCATAGGATATTTTTAAAATGCTATGTTCATTTTAGAAGGTTAATTTAGAAGTATCCATTACACTTTAAAGTTTACATCTCAGAGCTGGTGGAGGGCGGAGACTACAGCCAGAGCCCTAGCTCCATTCTGAGTCTTGACCTGATGTTCTTTCTGATCCTTGCACCCATAAGGTGGCAACCACCGAGTCACCACCGTGTCAGGGCAATCCCAGGGAGGGGCCGTGGCTCTAGGGAGAGTATGGCGGACAGCAGATCACCACTCCTGGGCGAGCCCTCAGGCTTTCCTGAGACCTGTGCACTTTAAGGATTTCCTGGAAATATCTCCAGGTTACCTAAAAGTCGGAGCTTTGTTGGCTAGACTCTGGAGATACATGGCTAAGATTCATACCCCAATGATTATAGCTCAGGGGAGGGGGGGGAAGGTGATCAAAGCCCCAGAACCAATGCTGTAAGCATTTGAAATCTGTAAGCATTTGAAATCTCTAATGGTACACATATCCCAATTATGGTCCACCTTCAAGTCTCTTTTGCAGTCCCACCTGCAATAGTGATGAATTGGCCTGTCACCAATCATGGTGCTGTCATCATTTTCTTTAGTGCTTATCGTCAATAATTAGCCCCATAATTATTTGCTTCAGCCTTTACCTGGCTGATTGTCTTTGTCCTGGTGAAAGCGTAATAGAAACTATGAAAGACATTTGGGGTCATCTCGCCCCTAGAACAAATTGTACAAAATTGAACAAAAGTCTGATTCGACTGCTCCACTTTCAGGATTTTTTCTTACAGAAGTGGTTGCTGAAATTCAAAAGATGTTCAAAATGTACAAGAAGCATTCATTATCAGCCAACAACAATGACAAAGTAAAGCAATCCACCACTAAGGGGTGGTGAAATAAGTTGTGAGTATCATGCAATGGCTAAGGAGAGCTGACAGTTGTGTTTGTTGTTCGTGATGGTTGCCTTAACACCCACTGAGACCCATGGCAGAGTAGAACTGTCCCAGAGGGTTCTGAAGACTGACTTTTCAGAAAGCAATGGCCACGCCTTTCTGTTCCAACTGTCAGCCTTTCAGTTAGGTAGTTCAGTGCTTGACTATTTGCGTGTCCCAGAAGCTTCTAGAGTTGAATTTACTAATATCTAAAAGGAATCCTAAGGAGCCCTTTTAGTATAATGAGTTACGAGTCGGGTTGCTTCTCACAAGGTCGACAGTTCAAAACCACCAGCCTCTTTGTGTCAGGCAGGGTTCTCTTAGAGAAATAAAATTCAGGACACTAGTAACTATTTTTACACATTTATATATAAAGAGAAAAGTATACAAGACAAAAAGAGAAAAAGTTAACTATAATACAATACAGGTTGCTCAGTGTAACTCACTGGAAAAAGTTAACTATAATACAATACAGGTTGCTCAGTGCAACTCACTGGAGTCCTCTGTAGAGCAATCCAGGCTATTGGCCACAGGCAGCAAACGGCAGAGCAACAGTCACCAACTATCAGCCAGATGACAGAGTCCAATAGTCCCCAGCTCAAGAGATGTATATCTCAGGAGCGTGGCGAAGCAGGGCTTGAAGGATCCTCAACTCACAGTAACACAGTCCACGGTTAGGTGTCCCACGGGCAGTGCTGCTTGGAGGTCGAGGCACAGGAAGAACAAGGCAGCTCTCTGGTCCGAAGATCCGGAAGAAGCGAGCGAGGGGGCGGAACCTGCGAAGCCCCTCCCACATCCGCCCCTCAACTCATCCTGCGCGCTCATTGGCTGTGCCGTCACAACAGATCCACCAATCTTCTGTGGCCATGTTGGCATAACAAACCTACCCATCACAATCCACCCCTTGCCAACATGGCACCTGTACACAATTTTTTACCCATATAGAATTTCTAGACATCAAT
>PVJH01034165.1:0-20884 GCA_004026705.1 Nesogale talazaci | reverse complement strand
GATTAAGAAGAGGAAGATGGCGATGGCTGCTGTGCAGGCTCCCAGCCAGGCAGCACCTAAGCAAATGATGCCGAAGCCCGGGAGGAAGGCTTCTGCGCGCTGGTCAATGGAAAACACTAAGTTGACTAATGAAGACTTTAAGATAAAGACGCACCTGTAACTGAAAAACAAAACAAAACAAAAGGAATTGAAAGTCTAGCAGTAAACCCATACACCTATGGCTAGCTGATCGTTGACAACACAAGTAAAACCATTCAGCGGGGAAAGAGGAGGTTCTTCTACACATGGTGCTGGGGTCACTGATTCTACACATGAAAAGGAGGTCAGTTGGATCCGTGCTTGAAGCATATGTGAAAATTAACTCAAAATGGCTCAAAGGCCATAGCCTCTGGGCTAAAACGATAAGTTTCTTCGACTGTAACTTTCAATTATGGAGTCTTAGCTATGACCTTAAAAGCACAAGCAACACTAGGCAAGTTAGAGAGGAGACTTTATCAAAATTTAAAATATTTGTGCATCCCAAAAGTTTATCAACCAAGTGAAAAGACAACCCATAGGAAAGATTTGGCAGCCTTAGACTTAAAGATCCAGAATACACAAAGACTCCTACAACTCCACAACAAAAAGCCAAACAATTCAACTTTTTCAACGACTCAAGCACTTGAAAAGTTCCCCAAAGAAGATGTATAAATGGCTCACAAATGCATGAAAAATGCCTAGCATCATTACTCATTAAACAAAGCTCATCACTATCTATTCAATTCTGAGCCCCCCCTGTGTTCTGAGACTGTAAATCATTACAGGACCAATAAAGGCGCCTCCTTCACCCACAGAGCAGCTGTGGGATTTGAACTGCTGATCTTGTGGCTAGTACTCCAGTGTGTAAGCCACTATGCCACCAGGACTCCTCATTAGACACGGGGGAAAAGCAAATAAAAAAACGAGATTCGACCTCACGCTCAAGAGGTTGACTATTATCAGAAAGATGGGAAACGAAGTATTAACAAGGAAGTGGAGAAACTGGAATCTTCAATTGCTGGTGGGATTGTAAAATGGTGCAGTTGTTGAGAACAGGATAGTCATTCCTAAATGTTGAACACAGAACTACCATAAATCACAACCAAACTCACTGCCTTCAAATCCATTCTGACCCCTGGCGACGCTCTAGGGCTGGGTAGAACTGCTGGGGGGCGGGGTAACTAGTTATGGGAGCAGAAAGTCTGGTCTTTCTCCTGAGGAGAGCTGGTGGTTTCAAACTGCTCATCCTCCAGTTAGCAGCCCAGCCCATCGCCACCACGACACCAAGACTCTGTAGACGACCACAGGAACTGTGGTCCTGCGTGCAGGTAAGATTTCTCGACACAGAATCCAGGACCGACCGACCCTTCAGGAACAGTACTGATAGTAGAGATCGATGAACAGCCTGCCTGCCCCCCAACAACAGAGTCATTGGCAAAGGGAGACAGTGGATGGTGTGAGATATGAAGATAACATATGGGAAATCCACAAGGGGGAGGGTGGCGAATGGAAAGAAAAAAAGGGAGTTGGTACCAAGGCCTCAAGTACAAAAAAAAAAGTATTTTAAATGATGATGGTAACCTAGGTACACATGTGTTTCATGTGTTTCAATCCATATATGCAATTGATGTGTGGATTGTTATGAGAGTTGTAAGAGACCCCAATAAAGTGATTATTAATAAAAAAAGACTGTGTTCTTAAATTTAAAAAACCTATCATAGGACACAATTCCATTCCTAAGTATGTCACCAAAATAAAACAGATGGAGATAGATACTCTACATCAATGTTCATTGCAGTACCATGCACAATGGCTAAAAGGTGGAAGCAAGCAAAGTGTGTCCATCAACAGATGAAAGGGTAGAGAAAAGGTGGCATACATATATGCCTATGAATTTTACTCATCTGTACAGAGAAAGAAAGGAAGATCTATTCTTGTCATGATAGATAAAATCTGAAAAAATGCAAAGTGAAATAAAGCAGACACTTAAGAGACAAAAGTGGTATGTTTTCATGTATGTGAAAGATTCAAGACAAAACAAGACAAGGAGGTAAAAACGTGTTAGTGGCTATTCAAGATAGCTGGACTATTGGGAGCGATTGCATTTCTGCTGAAGCTGATCCGCCATGGGCGGGGCAGTGGTGAATGGTGCACAGCGTGAGAGTGTTGTGCTACATGTCGCTACATGGTTCACCTTGGTATGACTAAAGTGGCAAATGGCAGGTGGTCTTCACGTCACCCCAATAAACAGAAGTGGGGGCTCCTGCAGTGAAAGACAAAGAGCTCTGGGGAGATGGAAGATGGAATGAAATGATCTTTAGAAGTAGCGCTTTGGCAGCAGAGGGGGGTCAGGTGTGTTGCACAGTTCCGAGATCAGACGACGAAGGAAGATGAGTCTGAAGCCTTTATCCATGTGGCCAGTCATTTTATTCTGTGCACATAGAATGATACATGCGGTTATCTCATGTTACATACATTGAGGAGTCTGTAATGAGCGCCTACACCTTACAACAAACCAGTCTCATGGCTTGACACTCTCTAGGGCCATCTACAGAGAGGCCCTAGGTTGCTGTGGGGAAGAAAAGATGCCAATGTGGGAGGCTTCTCCGTTTGGCGTCTTGTCAGGATTTGGCAAGTTCGGGGTCTGTCTGTGCTGGTCTTGCTTCATCCGTCATGATGGAGTCAGCGTGAAGCCCACGTCCCAGGTCTTTCCCTGCCAGTCTTTTGGAAATCCTCTCCCAAGAGGGGCTTCTTTCCCAAAGGGTTCACCTCGCCCTTCCAGACTTGGTCCTCCTCTCAGGGGGACTCTCCAAGAGTCAGGCTGTCCTGGCCGCCAGGCTTACATGAGAAATAAGAGGAATCACATTTAAATAAATAATCTCACCTAGAAACGAGAGAGGTAGGGTGGTGTGAGAAGTGAGGAGGGGGTGCTTCTGGAGCTGGCTCATCAGGGGACATCGCCTTCTCAGAGGGGTGGCCCTGGCAGGGTCGCCACCACATCCTGGTGCCTGAATCCGTTTGCCCAAAGTCCACAATGCCAGCGTGCCTGAGCTGCAGACTCAGCCTGCAGCTGGGTGCTTAGGACTGGCATCGGCTTGATTGGGGGCGGCTACTGGGACCCGTCACCTGTTTGGCTTTGCTGTTGAAGAGATTGGGGTAAAAAGATCCTCTGGTGTTTTCCAGATTTTCTAGCATCATGCTTCCTATTAATACTCTGATTCATTAGAAATATATAATCACCTATAAAAATCACAAGAATCTCCTTGAATTAAAAAAAAAAGTCGTTGCTGTGTTTTCCACCCAGAGAAATCCAGAAGGATTCTCATCATTCCTCCATCCAGCGAGGCAGAGAGAAGGCACAGGGACTGCTTGCTTCAAGCTCGGAGTTCAAAAGGTCTCAGCCACCAGCTTCCTTCTCAGGCTGGGACTGAACTCTGCACTTTCGTTTTTGTGAGAGTCTGTAGCTATCAGACCCTAGTCCCTGCCTGGAAGGTTTTACAAAATAATTCTGTGGGTATGAAACCCAAGTGCATTCCCTTGTTAGTTTTTTAAATTATTATTTATTTCCCTTCCTTTCTCTCTCTGTCTCCTTCAACGTTTTCCTCTGAATTGAGAATGGTGGGTAGAGAGCCTAGGTCGGCCTGGCTGCACCCTCTGCCAGAGGGCAGGTGAACAGTGGATACTCAGCCTGCCGGGCCACGGCGTGCCTCTCCCTCGGCAGAGACTCAGGCTAGCGGGGGCTCCTCGGGGCCAGGGGAACATTGGCGCTTCAGACGTTTCTTCTCGACCGCCAGGCGCAGAGCCTGGAGGAGCTTGTCCTTGTTGTTCAGGATGTTGTACTCGGAGAGCTTCACCAGCTTGTCGAAGGCGGCTTCTGTGTAGGTCAATTCCTTGGTGGCATAGGGAGTCTTGGGACCATAGATGTCCACCTGGCCCTGCTCCAGCTCTTCGGGGCTCCGTTCCACACCTGGGAGGAAGCCGAGGGACTTGTTATGAATCCTGACTGTGGTAGTTTATAATGACCTCAGTCGCTCCCAGCGGAGCGCCCTGCCCATACAGACACACGCCCGGATGTACACACACACACACGCACACACATGCACATCTCTCCAAGCTCCAAACTTACCTGGGCCTTGTACTTTGGGGGCACATCTTATCCCCCTTTATGGTGACCCCAGCACCAAACACCGTGCCTGTTATAAAGTTAGCTCCCCGAACCAAACTCACTGCCATCGAGTGGTTTCCCACCCACAGGGATGCCCTGGGGAGGGCAGAACTGCCCATGTGGGCTTCTGAGACTGTGACTCTTTATAGTAACATAGTCACAGAAAGCCACCTCTTTTTCCAGACAGGCAGCTGGCAGTTTTGAACAGCTGACTGCAGTTCACAGCCCAAAGTTTAACCACTATGCCATCAGGGCTGCATGCCCATAAATGCTGCATGAATGAATGCAAGGTGAGGGTGTGGTTGCCGCCACATGAGGGCAGTCTTGACTTGGCTAAAGTCAAGGTTTTTTAAGCGTGGTAGGAAAACAACACAAGACGAACAGCTGCCATTGAGCAGATTCTGGCTCACAGTCACCTTTATAGGACAGAGAACAAACTCTTCTTTCTCTCGTCTCCCCCTCCCCCTGCTCCCAGACCAGTGGATGATTTCAAACTCCTGACCTTGCAGTTAACAAGCCATCCAAGTTGCACCCCGTTTGGCCACCTGGACTCCAGTTGCAACTACGGCCATCGTTAAAGCGAATACAGGCTAGCGGGAGACAGGTTAGTGGAAGACCTCGCAGGTCTAAAGTCAGGTACACTCATCCCAAGGCCAGTGGGTGCTGGGCGCCCAGGGGGAGGCGGCTTACCCGGGGCCTTGTACATCTGGAAGGTGTCGCTGATGAGCGGGAAGAAGATCACGATGGGGGCGTCGGTTTCCTCGGGGTTCTCCATCAGGTAGCACTCCTTGAGGTGGTCCTCTTCGCCCTCCAGCGTGTACCTGGGGAAGGGGATGTTCTGCACGCTGCAGTACTCGCAGGTCTGCTTCATGGGCTGCAGGGTACAGGAGGACATGTTTGCGGGTCAGAGTGAGGAGGCCAGAAACAGAGCTCTCAGAGTCATCATTCTGGTTCCCCCAGGTAATAACCCAGTCACCAGCCAGTTTGGGTGATCTGGGGTACTTCCAGCTCAGGACAAAGGGCCCGGGGCAGTGGACTGACACAAAACTGACTGCAAGTGCTTTCCCC
This sequence comes from Nesogale talazaci, assembly GCA_004026705.1. NCBI lineage: Eukaryota > Metazoa > Chordata > Mammalia > Afrosoricida > Tenrecidae > Nesogale > Nesogale talazaci. The sequence goes on along the minus strand of PVJH01034165.1, from coordinate 15,633 downwards.
ACATGCAAGGGACACAAGCCCATTTCCATGCTGTTCCCCAGAACACAGACGGGGGTGGTGTGGACAGCAGGCTGGGAACACGGCCAGGGCTGGACCGCGTTCAGCTCTGGCTGGCCGTCCCTGTGGGACCCAGGTGGGCAGTGTCACAGGGCTGGGAAAGGACATTGGGGGAGCATCTGTACAGATGTGGTAGAATGGAAAGCACTGGGCAGGGAGGGTCAGAAGCTCCTTCATTCTGTCCCTGCCTGTGCTGGCTTCCTGAGCTACCCCAGTGTCTCCAGCAGTGGTCAGAGGGGATGGAAGGGTCAAATGTGGGGGAGGGTGCTGGGTCACTGTCACATACAGGCTTCAGGCCATTATCCTGGTCCTGTCTATACCCGCCCCTCTCCTGGGCTTCAGGAAAGAACTATTCGAAATTGGACCCAAATATAGTCCCCCCTCCCTCTTATAAAGGAATAGGGCTTCTAAAATGCAAATAAAGATAAATAGGAAGCGCTGGTCCTGGTTCATTCATTCAACTCCATGAGGCGGGCATTCCCTGGGCAGGTGGGCGTGGTCACCTTAGAAATAGGGCAGTCCACTCTCGGGGAGTGACAGAGAGCTTGCGAATTGACCAGATCGATCAAAGTTATTTTTAAACCTCCCTACCTCACTCTGCCCTCCCACCCCCACCCCCTTTCCCAGTTTTGGGGAAGAATTGTTAAACATGGCAAAAGCTCGGGTCCGAGAAGAAAATCGGACTAAAATTGGAATTTGCTGAGTGGGTTTGTGGAAACCCCAGCCTCACCCCAGCTGGCCACCCGCCCCGAGGTCCGACTGTGACCATCTCATGGCCGGCGCAGGAGCCCGTGGCGGCGGGGGTGGGGGTGGTTTTTGGCGTGGAGTCTGCGGTCACACGCACACACGTGCTCCCGTTCCCGGCCCGCCCCCCGGACCCCGGGCTCTGGCTTTTCCACGCTTGCCTTCGTCTGGGACCCTGCGCAGTAATTGAGGTGGATGATGAGGTCGGCCTTCCTCTCTGGCCGGAGGAGGGGCGGGTAGCTGGAGTTGACGAAGAACGCCGTGTCCAGCAGGCACAAGTGGTTCACAGACTCGGTCAGCTGGTTTGGGAAGCCATCGAGCACCGTGTCTGGAAGCCAAGCCAAGCCTTCCAGTTACCAACACACTAGGCAGACACTTCCCCTGCTCATTGACTCCAGCAGGGCTCACCAAGAGGGCAGAGGCACCTGGCAGCGGTGGAGGGCCCTGCTTGGCACTCCTTTGTCTCGGCGGGGCCTCTTCCTCCCTCCCTCCCCCACTTGGCTAGGATGCTTCAGGGACCGAGGCTCAGTGTCCCCAGTGAGCTTCATGCCAGGGTCAACAGCCCTTGGCAGGCTGTGGTCAACCTTGCCGAAGGTATAAAGTTGGCTTGAGAACCTTGGCAGGGAGCAGGGACCGAGTGGCCGTGGTAAGACCAGTTGAAGCCTGGCTCTGCTTTCTTGCCTTTGAAAGGACTTGAACTTAGGTCCTTCCTGTGCAAGTATAGCACAGATCTAGGGAATTAAGTACCCCCACCAGTCCCTGATGCCAGACCCACATCCCCTTCAAGTGCCGCCAAGCTTGGCAGACCTGACTCCACCGAGGATGTAGGGGAGTTCTTGCCCTGTCCCTGTGGCCTCCTCAGCACCCCCTCCCAGAGCAGCCAGACAGTTACCCTTCCACTTGGAGAACTGGCCGTTCTGGAGGTAGCCGGTGTGCAGCTGCAGGCCCCGCAGGAAGTTGTGGAACTCGGACACAAAGGAGCGGTAGGTGAGGACCTCCCGGAAAGTTTTGGACAGCCATGACCCTGGGACCACCACTGTGGTCTCCAGCGTGTTGGCATCACATTTAGGGATCTCGGGCAACAGGGGCTCATCTTCTGCAAGGGGAAAAAGGGGGAGGAGGGTGGGTCACACAAACTGGGGTCCCAGACAAAGCTGGCCTGGGGGAGGGGTGGGGTGACGTCTCAGTTGTGAACCCAGTGCACACACCTCTCCTGTGAGCTCTCCGAATGGGGCCTTGGAGTCAGGAGAATCCAAGAGACACTCAGAGGAGGGGGACAGGGTAGTGGACAGGGACGGCTATCATCAAGGACAGGTCCCAGGACAGACAGGCATCTAGGCAGACACTTCCCCTGCTCATAGATCCCAGCTCTCTGACTCTCCCAGGTTCCCTGCCAGCCCTGTCACTTCTAACTCATGGGGCTCCACATTGTCCCCATTGGGCAAGAGCCGGCCCACCGGCTTGCTGCTCAGCCCCGGCACCCGTGTCTCCCTCCATAACCAACCCCTTCCAAGCAAGCCCGATGCTTTAGCCAGACCTGTCTGTCCAGCTGGGGACTCACCAGGAATTAGGATGAAGCACATGCTAGGTGGGACCGGTCTCTGCTCATGATCGCCCCTCTCCCCTGCCCCCCTGCCATGAAGGGCAGTCAGTGGGTCGGGCACTCACCGATATCGTGCACTCTGTCCCTCGTCCACCGGTGGAAGAACTCCTCTGAGGTGTGGGACAGGTTCCAGGCATCCAGCAGGTTCAAGGAGAATATGCTGCTCCACAAACCTAGGAAGCAAGTTCAGGGTGAGTGGCGCAGAGACGGGCTTGTCTAACAGACCCCGGCGCCCCCACCCCTCCCGCTGATTCGCCTTGGTCCTGATGTCTCGTGATGCCACGGATTGCTTATATGGCCCTTCTAGCCAGTCTCTGTGACTCGCCCACAAGGTCTGAGTGGGCTCAGGTAGGTGAGGGGCCTGGACTCTTGGGATGGCTGGGGGTAGATGTCGACGTTGCCAGGCCATAGTAATTCCCACTATCACACTCTTTTCCTTTTGGTGACGTGATGTAATGATCCTTCAGGGTGGGGGCTATAAAAACCTGACTTCTTCATTGGGTTAATGTGGCAGGAGTAGAGAGAGAGGCCTGGCCTCAAGCGCGTGGCACCTTTACTCCACGCGTCAGCTTTGTTCCTTCTCGGCACGCCTTTTATTGTACACGGAATGGAGGGGAGGAAAGTGAGTAGAGGGGAGGAAACGGACTACCACCAAGGAAGAAGCGAGTGGAATGTGTCTCTGGATCTGGGATCCCTATGCCGAGACCCTCCTAGCTGAGAGAGGGAGGGAGGGAGGGAGGGAGAGAGAGAGAAAGAGAAGCAGAGGCAGCAGGCAGAGGAGGCTGGAAGGAGATGGCGTGGCAGGCACCCTGTCCACAGCATGAGAGAGGTGGTGGAGTGAACATGGGGCTCCCAGGCACTCGGGGAAGCCCGGTGTGGGCACACTGAACGAGAGAGAGCTGAGACCCTTCAGGGAGGAGGCTACCTGGCGCAGGTGTGGCGCCTCTGGGCACTTGCAGGAAGAGCTAGAAGAGCTATCTAACAATTCCCAAGCAGGGCAAAGGCCAGGCTGAGTGAGGTACTGAGAGGCCAGAGAGAGTCCTGCTAATGGGCACAGCGGAGAAGCTGGGCTGTCCTGACTGAGAAGCTATATCCTGTTTCATTCCACATCCAGAACTGTGCCCTGTGACTTCCGTAATCAGTGCCATCATTGTGGTGTTGTCCGAGTTCTGTGCACCCTTCGCAACAAATTATCCAAGCAGCTGGGAAGTAGAGAGCCCAGTGGGAGAGAAGAGGAGGTGTGTCTGACTCCCCTCTCAGAGGCATCAGCCTGGGGCTAGTGCTTCCCCTGCCTCGTGGAATTGGGGACGGTCAGATGCCTCTGCCATGCCAGTTTTAACATCCTCCCTCAGAGGGATCTCAGAGAACCCCAGTTTCCTTCCCCCTCTCCTCAAGGAGCAGCTAGCATCGGCTCCGCACAGGTGACCGCCGACCCTGACCCTCCACGCTTCTTCTCCTCAGTGCTGGGGAGGGCACAGCCCCAGCAGGGAAGTCATGTGAACTTCAGGCGCAAGGGCAGACGCCACCGCTTGCCCAAGCCCATGGCAGCACTCAGCCGGTCAGTGCTCTCTGCTGTCGTGACGGTCAATGTAACACGCCAGTCGTAATCACACCCCCACCAGAGCCTTCACGTATACTGACCCACCGGACCTCCTAGAAAATGAGATTGGCTCTTAAATTCAGTTTGTAGATGCGATGATTGAGGCTCTGCGAGATGAGTCTGAGGTTAAACCAGCCTGACACAGCTCATCGATCAATCGAGATCCAGGGCCTCTTGGAACCAGCGCTCAGTGAGCGGAGGGGAGGGGAGGGGAGTCGGGGCCTCCTGTGGGTGGATGCGGCTGTGGGTTGCCATGTTGGGGCTGACTTACAGTGACCCCACAGGACAGGATAGAACTGTCCCCTCACTTTTGGGGGTGGCCGTCTCCATGGGAGCACCGCGCCAGGTCTTTTCTCAGTCACGAGGCAAGTGCAACACCATTGTGCCACCAGGGCTCCTGAGATAGAAGGCATGGAGTTGGAGAGCAACTAAGTGAAGGAAAGGCACGGCTGTCAAGACCAGCCTGCTTGTTCAAGCTTGTCCTTTGGAGAGACAGAGCCCCCGCCCCCCAGCCAGCCCCTGCACCAGGGGAGCTGAGGCCCAGGCATGGTAGGGCCAGGTACAGGGGTTTCCCCAGTGATCCTCCCTCACCCGTGGGCCACCTCGGACCCCAGGGGCTGGATGGGGACCATGGGGGAGGTGCACTGCTGCCTGCAACCAGGGGCCGTGAGAGTGAGCAGGGCAGTTTCCATCTCAGCCTGCTATCCAGTGCTTTGTAAAAAATCGATCATTTTATGGGTGGGGGGAGGCAGGCTCTTACAAATTTCATGACAAGCCACCATTCCATTGTATTAAGCACACTTTCTACTTGAGCCCTTGGTATCAGCTTCTCTCCCTCCCCCCCCCCCAACTCTCATAAATGCTCTGTCAATTATATATAATGCTGTTATTGAGTGTCTTACACTGTTCGCTGTCTCCCTTTACGCACAATTTTGCAATTCATCCTCCTCTGTTACCCAGTTCTGACTAGACTCGGTTCGTCACCAGAGACCAAGGTGTTGGGAGAATCTCCCCTGGGCCCTAAGGACTTGGGGGGTCCCTGAGAAGTCCTTTGGGTCCCAAAGGGCCGTGGGAAGGTTGGGACAGTCCTAGAACCCTGTCTGGGCTGGACTGGGGACCTTCTCCTGGAATGCCGTGGTGCTGGCAAACGCTGGAAGGCTCTGTGCCCAAGGGACATGTCCAGCCCAGCAAGGGACAGCTGTGCCACCCCGCTAGCTAGCTGTCTAGCGCAAAGACTGTGTCTGCGCAGCACAGGGCGGGGTGGGTGCCTGGGGTCCCCAGCAGCAGTCACCGAGCATGTAGCACATTCTCGACTCGGGCACCCGCTTCCTCAGCCGCCCCATGAAGAATTCAGAGCCGAAGAGCTCGGTGGGGATGAAGGCGCCGTACTTCTGCAGGCCCACCTCATAGGGGGAGAACTCGCACCACTCTGCACATCGAGAAAAGGGGGAGGGGATGTCAGGGCACCAGATCCGTCTGCATGCCAGCCCGGGACAGCCACCCCCCTTTGTGCTGCCTTGGAGAGCCCCCACCCAGGGCCCAGGGAGCCCACCCAGGCTGCTTTGCACCCCGCAAGGCTCATCTGCTTCTCCAAGCCTACTCAGTGTGGCCCAGGGCCCAGAGACAGGCTGGTTCTCTCAAGTCCTTGGTCCCTTTGGGCAGCTTAAAAAACACTTGGGACCCTTCCCCTTCACTGGTCGTTAGTTGCGGGGGTCAAGGGGTGGAGTGGCCCACCCTGGGAAGCTCATGGACCCCGTCCCCTGTGTCAGGGCAGCTGAAGTCACGGGTGGGCACAGCAGCACAGCTGCTGGGAGGAGGGGGAAGGCGAGGAGGGGCCGGGAAACGGGGAGGAACTGTGTGCCTTTGCCTGCTGAGAAGGGGGCACCCCCGCCCCCCCAGTCAGGAGGCTCCAGTGTTACCTCTGAAATCCTGGTTGCTTACATCATCCTTGACATTGATGGTGAGGTAGATGGGCATGGGGTTCTGGCCCCGGCACAGAGCAGCTTGCTGGTCCGACAGCTTGTATTCATTTCTCTGTGGGGAGGGAACCGTGTTCAGGAGCAGCGGCATGGGGGCGAGGGCAGCTCAGAATCGGGGAACAATCTAGACCCCCACAGCTGCACCACAGCACCCACTCCGAAACCGGCTAAGCCCTGGCTGCCCCGATTCACAATTAAAATACACCCGCAGAATGAATGCGCGAGGCCGAACACCACCCCAACACACAGCCTTGGTGTGTCTCTCAGGGTCCCGGGGTTGTTCTCAAGGGTCTCAGGGGCAGAAGATGAAGGGGTCCCAGTGAGAGAGGACACCACGCCCCTCTGCACGCCAAGACCTACCACCCACTCAAACCAGATCAGCCCAACTTGTGCCTGCTGGGCAGGCTGGGCTCTCTCATGAAATGCAGGAACGGTGTCTGTCTGTGGCTCACTTCCTCTCACAGGTGACTCCTCTAGAGGATGCTTAAAGCCATCAGGGCCCTGCCTTTCAGAGGACATGCTGCCTCCATACAGAACCGCTTCCGTCATCGCAACATGCTCGAGGGCAGCGGTTCTCAGCCTGGGGGTTGTGACCCCCTTTGGGGATCAAACAATCCTTTCACAGGGGTTGCCTATGACCATTGGAAAACACGGATTTCCGACGGTCTTAGGAACCGAGACAGCGTTCCTCTATCGTCTCCAGCCGGGTCCGCCCACGTGCAGATATGTCCACATCTGAGTTACCCATGCTACACCAGGCTTCCAGACAGCATTGCATTTCCTTGTCATTAGAAATAAACAGTTCACCATATATAATTACCAGTACACATTGTTTTTGCGATTGATCACTACGCTTTCATTAAGTTCAATTTGTAACAATGAAAATACATCCTGCCTATCAGATATTTACATGACGATTCGTAGCAGTGACAAGGCGACAATCATGCTGTGGTTGGGGGTCACCACCATGTGCGGGACTGTATGCGGAAGGTTGAGAACCACTGCATTCCGGGAGCACGGGAAGACAACCCCATCTCGTGCCTTCGCCATGCACTGGGGTCCCTCCCGGTCCCCACAGCCTGGAGACGCACCTGCAGATGAGACCCGAGTCCCTCCTGTTGCCGTTTAACTGCAGATCTTGCGGCTGGAATGCAGTGCCTTACCTTGTCCCCCAGACAGGCCTCAATCAGCAGGCCCCAGAAGTCGGTGAAGGTGACCTTGTAGCCCTCCTGGCTGCGTTTGTGGAGTTCCTCCTTGTGTTTACGGAGCTGGTCTGGGAACAGAGCCGGCATCTTGTCCTTGACCACGTGCCTCCGGGCCTCGAATATGGCCGGTTCCAGGTTCTTGGAGGACCAGTCCGGGTCTTGGTACAAGGTCGCCATGGTCCTGGAGATAGACAGGCACAGCTGACAGGGCTGACGCAGCTCTGGATGCTGGCGGGAGAGATGGCGGTGGAGGGCCTAGCCTTCCAGGAGAGGAGCTGGGAAGGAACAGGGCCGGAAGAGAGGTCTGGCGGGCGAGGTGCCCACATCTCAGTCAGTACTGCAAGTGCTCCAATGTCTGCTGCAGGCCACCCATCACACACTGGTGAAGGGGCAGCCTTTGGGACCCACATCTTCCCAGGTTGAGAACCAGGCTCAGCCCTCACGGGATGCCTGATCTCAGGCCAGTCACTTGACCGGTCTTCGCCTCAGTCTCCACATCTGTGGAAGCAGGAGAATTCCAGCAATAGACTTAGCCTCATAGCACTCCGGTGAAGGTTGAATGAGCTAAAGCTATCGTACTGTATTTTCCCCCACTTTGGAGGGGGAATTGTGTCTCATGGTGGGAAAAATATGGTAATTCTCTATCACAGTGGCTGGTGCCAAATCCTCAATTCTTTGCCATACTAATTCCCATAAGTATGGGTGCTAGCTAGAGATTTCTTTCTCCTCTGCCTCTTCCTCCTTTTCATTCACTTAAGGCACCCTGGTGACACTGTGGTTTAACGTATTGGGCTGCTGGCTCTAAGGTTGGTGGTTCAAACCCATCATGGCTCTTTGAAAAAAAGCGGAGTCTTGCCCTGTCCTGAAGGACCGACAGCCTCAGAAGCCCGATATCAGGTCATGATGAGTCAGAATTGACCCAAGAGCCATGGGCTTGGATCCTCCTTAAGACAGAATGCAAAGCTGCTGGACCCCCAACCCCGGCCATTCGCCTCTGTCTGTCTATCCTGCGGCCTGTGTTTGGCAGCCTCCCCCCCCCAGGCCCCACTTTATATCAGGGCTGAAAAGGAATCTTTCTCATTCAGCGTGGTGTCCCACCCACCACCTGTCAAGCCAGGGTATTTTCAACAGCCCTGTATGCAAGTGAGAGTCAGACATGGACTCAGGAAGACCTAGGAAGACTCTGTGCACTTGAATGAACGCTGCGGGGGAAGAATGTGGGAAGTACCATGGGCTGTCCGAAGACCAGACAAATCTGACTGGGAAGACGTACAGCCAGAATGCTCCCGAGAGGCGCTGATGGGGGGACTTGGTCTCACGGAGTGTGGACAGGGTTTCAGGAGAGACCAGCCGCTGGAGAAAGAGAACCCCGTGCTTGGTCAAGTAGAGGGTCCCTAACGAGATGGACTGGCACGGAGGCTGCCACCGCGGGCTCAAACATCACAACATTTGTGAGGGTGGCACAGGACCGGCCGGGGCTTCCTTCTGTTGAACATGGACTGTGTCACAAACCCCTGGAACTAACACCTAACAGCGGCACAACAGCCGCCGCCGCCGCCGCCGCAGCAGCAGCCTCCTGTCTGTGGCCACACCTTTGTCTGAGCAGTGGCCTCTTTCTTCTTAGGACCTGTTTCTGGTGGGTGATGGAGCTGGTTGCAGAGGCAAGCGATTCATGCAGAAGAACACTTTCTCGTGAGGTTCACTTTGCTACGTGAAGACTTTTAAAAGCCTTCCTAAACTATTGAAGACAGTTGCTTCTAGAAGGATCCTGCCCTCACCAGGGGACCCTCTGCCCCACCCCCTCCCTCCACCTTCACCCAGGCCCACCCACCCTCACTCTCTCTCCCCATCTCTGGTCTGGCCCTGCAGCACATAGGTCAGACGGATGCAGATGCCCTTTAACCCCGAGGGAGACAGCCCACTTCCTAACCGTCCGCTCATCCACAGACATCGGCTCCCCGTGGAGGCTGGGCACAGGGAGCCTGGAGCTGAACAGTGCAAAGCCCTCGCCAGGATGGAGTTGCGTGACTCTGGGCCAGTTGTTTGGCATCTCTGTGCCTTTGTTTCCTGAGCTCCAAGATCAGCGGCTTCTTTACAGGGGTGTTTTGAGGAAGAAAGGCCAGCCATCGAAATCAGTCGTGACAGCGCTTCCCAGAGTCAGTGTTTGAGAACCGTCAGCCATTCCTTCTGGGCCACCTGGGCAGAGGCCTCCAGGGCCCTGACAGGTGGGCATGAGGTACCAGGAGTCCTGGGGTTCCCCAGGGTGAGCCCCCGTCTGCTTGTTTATATCAGTGATACCCAGGATGCGTGACACCCGAGGCGGGGGCAGAGCATGGGACTCACAGGCCCTGTAGCCATGGACCGGAAAATTCCCAGCCACAGCTGAGGGGCCCTGAGGGCCTCAAGGGTCCAGTTACCTTCGACCAGCGCTGCCTAATGACTTCTGTGGGTCTTGGCAGGCCAGAGGAAGAGATCTAGGAGAGGATTGGGGAGGTGGTGTCTGGCATGTGGGCAGCCAGAGGGGTTGCTGAGTGAGCTCCAGCCAGCCGTGGGGGTGGGGGTGGGGTTGGCACGTCCCTGAAAATGGGTGACTGCTGCAGGTCCCCTCAATTGGCTTTCATGCTCTTGGGTTTCTGCTACTACCCTGGAAATAGTTCTGGCTGCCACAGGTCGTGTATCCAACCCGCTCCGGTAACACCCCCTTGAGGTCAGCGCTCCTGTGAGCCCCGCTCTGCAGATGCTGGGACGGAGCCTCAGAGCAGGAAGCTGCAGACCCAAGGTCACATGGCCCTCAGGGGCAGACTGCTCAGGCAGGCTCACTCTCTCCGTCTCACTGGTGTGTGCATGCGTGCGTGCGTGTGTGCGTGCGTGTGTGTGTGGGGGGGGGCCGGGGGCTGCTTGCCCTGCGCCCCACCTGAAGGCGGCTCCTTACCAGGTGGCCCCCGACAGGCCGGTGATGTAGCTGGCGCAGTTGAGGAGGTCCAGCTTCTGCAGGCCCAGCAGATGGCCGTACATGGAGGTCATGGACCTTGTCCCTCCGCCCGTGGCCATGATGGCTATCAGGGGGACCTGGGGGCACACAGAGGTAGGCTGTGGGTGAGCGAACCAGAGGACAGGCAGCAGTTGGAGGGACGGAGACTATGGGGAATGGACCTGAGAGACTGGGACTGGCCTTCCCTCCATCACAGCGGGGCCTTCTCTCTCTCTCTCTCAATCGATCATTCTGTCATCTTTCTTGTCTATCTGCACACACACACACACACACACACACACCCCAGAGATCTAAGAGGGTGCTACAAAATTGGTGGGAAAATGGAATGAAGAGATAATGGATTTTTCCAGAACACTTTAAAGTCTGCTTGTACCTACCTATAAGGTAACGATTTGTGCGTTTGTGTGTAGGTGCAAGTGTGTTCAAAAAGTCAGAAAGAACATTCATCCACATGCTAACAGGCATCACCTTTTGGGAGTGGGGTGAAAATGATGCATCCACCTCCTTTTTCTTTACTTTTTCTATTTTTTTCCATTTTAATTGGTTTATTGGTCTTTAAAAAAATTTTTTTTTAAAGATTCTATTGGGGGCTTTTACAGCTCTTCAAACATTCCATACATCATTTGTATCATGCACACTTGCACACATGGCACCATCCTCATTTCCAAACATTTTCTACTTGGGTCCCTGCTATAAGCTCCTCTTTCCCCCTCCTTTTTTTTTTTAATAAACCATTTTATTGGGGGCTCATACAACTCCCCTCATGACCCATACACACATCAAACATATGCAGGCCACATTTGCACACTTGTTGCCATCATCACTCTCAAAACATCCTCCCTCCACTTAGGCTCCCAGTACCAGCTCCCCATATTTCCCTCCCTCCCCACTACCCCTCCCCCACGAACCTTTAATAATTTACAAGTTGTTGTTACTTTTTCATATCATACACCGTCCGATGTGTCCCTTCACTCACTTTCCCATTGTCCATACCCCAGAAAGGAGGTCTCTCTATTTTTTTAACGGAATGTTTGCAACAAACAGAAGAGCAAAGAGGTCTTCTGATGGCTGTGTGCCCGGACAGAGATGAAGGATTCCTTTAGAAGGGAAGGGACCCGGATCATGCAATGGAATCGCCAGCCCCCCGGACCCTCCGCAGGAGAGCCGTGGCGAGGCCCCCTCGACAGGAGGGGCAGGGGGAGGCGCAGCTCTGCGCACCCACCTCGTCTGGCTGCAGGTCCTCCTCCAGCTGCAGCACCTGCTTCAATGCCTCGGCAACCACCACTTTCCGCTTCTCCAGGAACTCCAGCTCGGCCTGGCACAGGCTGTAGCCCAACCGCACGTCCAGCACCTCGGGGCTGTGGGGAGAAGAGAAGCTGCCGGGCCGCTCCTACGGGTGCCCTCTCCCTGAAAAGGCAGGGCTGAAGGGCATGTTGAAGACTGGGTCTGCCCCGTACCACCTCTGTGACCTGGGGGCTGTGGGTTCTCATCTGGAAAATGGGGCGAACCATGCTTACTACCCAGCATTGCCTTTGGTACTGAATCAGTCGACAATCACAGTGCTCTCCATTCCACTTTGGCAGTCGGGGGTGGGGGGAGGGTGAGGATGGGATCTTAAAAGCAATTAGGGCAGTGGTTCTCTGCCTGGGAGTCCAGATCCCTTTGGAGTTCGAATAACCCTTTCATAGGGGTCGCCTGATTCATAACAGTAGCAAAATTACAGTTATGAAGTAGCAAGGAAAGTAGTGTTATGGTTGGGGGGGTCACCGGTATTAAAGGGGAGCAGCATTAGGAAGATTGAGGACCACCGGATTAGGGTCTTAAAGCTCAGGTGTGGCTGTCTAAGGTACAAATATTATTCTCTTTCTGTCTGGAAGAAAGGAGCGTATAGGAAATGAAAGACATGTGGAGACAGTTAGTCTGATGGTGAATGGACTAAACTTGACCCTGAGGCCAGAAGGACTCGCTGATGCCCAGCTACCACTACCCGCTGCTCGGAAGCAGATTGTCTTAGAAGATCGAGTGGGAGAAACATGTAGAACAGAACTCAGCATCACGAAGACACCAGGTTTACTGTTGGAGAGAGTCTGGCGGAACCCTAAAGTCCATGGTCCTTCAGGTCTGGAAATGAATTCACCCCTAGGGCTTAATTCTCAGCCAAAAAATAGCTCCAGAAGGAGACATTCACACTGGAGATAGGCACACCTCAGACCCCACCACTTGAGATCAAAAGAGTTGCATTTGCCTGGGGCAAAACTCAGAGGACTAAGGAAGGAGGAAGAACAGAGACAGGAAGCCGAGGGAGGAAGGGGAAACGTGATGTCACACGGAGGGGTCTGCAGTGGATGAGATGAAGCAAACTGGGTGCGAATTACTGAATGTAAAGCTGATGATCTGCTCTGTCATTCTTCAGCCAATGAAAAGTCTTGCAAAGAGTCCACAGAGTTCATGCAGCACCCTAACATCTATATCAGGGCCTCATCGGATCCTCTGCCTCCTCAACAAGACCTGGAACATTCAGAAAATCTTTCCTCACATCCTTGGGAGTCCGCTCCTCCAGTGGCTCCAAGGCAGCAGTCCTGGACAGTTTCTGACCTGCTCTTGGCTCGTTAACAAGGTCACATGACTTGAGGGTGGTCCTGGTAGCTCCTCCTATCACGCATGTCTCCTCCATGTCTATCACAGAACTGCAGCCAAGAATGGAGGCGTGTAACTGTTTATGTGGCTTCAATAAGGAATGGATAACACAACAACGATCATAGCCTTGGCTGGCATTTGCTGAGCATCCCACTGGCTAACCGCTAACGGAATACTCATGATCCCATGAGGGTCATCTCACTGGAGTCTCAAAGCAAACCAACAACCTGCAGGGTTCTTGTGACGGCTCCCACTTTACAGATGAGGAAAACTGAGGCACAGGTGACATGACTTGTCCAAGGACTCAGAGCTAATAAAATTAAATGAAGGTGTGGTCCATTGATTTTTGACAAGGGTGCCCAAAATTGCATGAGAGAAACATAATCCTTTCAAGGAACGATGCAGGGGCAATTGAATACCCACAAGCAGAAGCATGCATGTGGACCCCAGATTCACACTGTTTGTAAAAGTTCACTCATGGATATAAATGGAGGAGCTAGAACTAAACAAAAAAAATCTCTTAGAAAAGATTGGGGAAAATGATCTTGGGTTAGCAAAGGTTTCTTAGATGTGACGCTAGAACACAAGTGACAAAATAAACACAGACAATTGGATCCCATTAAAATTTAAAAGGTTTGTGCTTCAAAGGGTACCATCAAGAAAATGGCCCATAAAGTGGGAGGAAAGATTTGCAAACACATATCCGATAAAGGATTTGCAGCCAGAATAATAATGCTATCGTCTCAATAATAGACAAATAATCCAATTAAATAATGAGTGAAGGAATTTGACAGATATTTCTCCAAAGAGCATATACTAATGATTAATAAGCACATAAAAGATGCTAAAAAAAAACCACTAGCCAGGAAACCACTGCTATCCACTCGATTCTGCCTCCTAAAGATCTCACAGGACAGAGAAGAAACCAGACAGTGTCATCTCGCTCCCATGGGGTGGCTGGTGGGTTTGAGCCTCCGACCTCATGGTTCGCAGTCCAGCACTTACCCAATGACATCACCAGGGCACATGTCTGAAAACTCAGCGCTGTGGAGTTGATACCAATTTATGGGAACCCTACAGGACAAGGCAGAGCTGCCCGTGTGAGGCCGGACTCTCTGAGACTGTTTAGGGGAGCAGGAAGCCCTGGCTTTCTCTCAGGAAGCACCTGAACTGCTGGCCTTACAGTGAGCAACCCAATTAAGCCACCAGGGCTCCCATAGCCATTCCCCCACAGCAAACCCAGGCCCACTGCCTTAAAGTCACTTCTGATTCATAGGAAGCCGATAGAGGTTGTACAAGAGCAGGTAGCCTCATCTTCCTCCAGCAGAGAAGCTGGTGAATTTGAACCATCAACCTTGCATTGGCAGGGCTCCTTCCTAAAGCACCGGGGCGCTGCAAATCAGGCCCCACATGAGATACAATTTTATACTCACTAGGATGGCTATCCTAACAAATCAAAGCAGTCAATAACAGGTTTGGGGGAGAAGATGGCGAGATTAGTGCCCTGTGCTTTGCTGACAGGAAGCTAAAGGGCGCAAGCTCTTTGAACACAGTCTGGAAGTTGCTCAAAAAGTTAAACAGGGACCTAGCAGTTCCACCTCAGACCCAAGAGAATGGAAAGCAGCACTCAAATGTCCCAGTAGCTTCAGTTAGAGTCAAAAGGCAGAAACGGCTCTGGTGTGCATCATCGATGAAGAGAGAAACAATGGTCTATCTTTGGCCTGCCTATACAGTGGCCTACCCCTCGTCCACCAGGAAGAAGGAGGTGTTGTGTGTGCTCCAATGTGGGTGAAACTCAACAGCAAACTCGTTTCTAGGGCGTTGGTTCTGATCCACCAGGACCCCAGGTATTTCAGGGTAGGACTGCTGTAATTTTCATGGAGGCAGGTTTCCAGACCTTTCTTCCTCAGTGCCACTGGCAGATTCAAACCGCTAACCTCTGGGGGGTTTGGCGAGTGCCAACGATTTGCACCAGCCCGGGACCTGAGTCAGTGAAGAGAGACTGTGGACTGTATGATTCCGCTTAGATGAAATGCCCAGAACAGACCGACCCACAGAGACTGTGAGGAGATGAGTGACTGTCTAGGACTGGGGGAGTTAGCGGAGCATGGAGGCCAACTCATGGGTTTGGGGTTTCTTGTGGAGATGATGACAATATTCTCAAATCAGGTAGTGGTGATAGTCATCCTCGTTGGTGACAATATGGACAACCACTGAGCAGCACACCCTGAGAGGGCACATCCTATGCTCCATAAAATATTATTTAAGACAATTATACATGGCAGATCTCAAACCCAGGCCAGACACCAGAGTCCAGATACTAAGACGCCATGCTGGCTTGAAGGAAGCGCAGCAATGATGCCTGAGGAGAAGGAGGAGGAGGAGGCGGCCAGTGCTTGTCTGGTCTTCGTGCTCAGAGACCCAGAGAACAACAGGAACTATATCGCTCTATCTATCCATCAGTCGCTTAATTTCACTTCTTCACTAGAAATCCTTGTCCTTAGGCTGGCTCTGGCAGTAGACGCTGCACCAGCAGGAGCCCCTGACTATGGTCCAAGGGAAGGAATCCAAGCAGAGGGTGGGAGGGAGGATTCAGGGGACGATGGAAGGACAGAGTCAACCTGGCAGGGACAGGAGTGCTGACTGAGGCCTCTGTGTCCCAACTGTGTCATACCCCTTCTCTCAGGGCTCTGTCACAGACCCCTCTGTGGGTTCAGGCCAGGAGCCAGGACCCCACGGAAAGATGCAAGCTTGTACCAGGGCATCTCTTCCTTTCTCTCCTCTCTACTGGTGGGGGTGGGGGCGGGGGGTCCAGC
>PVJH01034164.1:7776-21067 GCA_004026705.1 Nesogale talazaci | reverse complement strand
CACTTCGAATCCACTGGGCCTTATGATCAATATACAAAAATAAACGCCAAGATCCCGGAGCCCTGTTGAGGGAGGAAGGCTCCTATGGAAATGGAGGCAGGGTCCCTGGAGCCTAGAGACCCACATGGCTGTAGGGGTCGATTGCTACGCGGAGCGAGCCTATAGGATTGCACAGCTGTCAATCCCGGGAAGCCGGCAGCCGCATCCCCCTTCACCCCCACCCCGCCGACCGAGCGCTTTAACCAGCGCACCACCAGAGCGCCTTAGACCACACCCAAACTCATTGCCAGAGTCGATTCCGACGCAGGGGACCCTCCAGGGCAGGGGAAAACTGCCCTTCCGGATTGCCGAGAGTCCGAACTACTGGACTAGAAGGTCAGTCCCCCGCCCCCCACTGAGCGGCGAGTGGTTTCAAACAGCTGCCCTTGCGCTTTGCAGCCCAGCTCGTGACCACTGCGCCACCAGGGCTCCTCGGGGCCGAGGCCGGCGATGGGCAAAGTAGGGCACAAAGGGCGACGGGCATCGGGCCATGCAAATCATGGGTCAAGTTTAGCCCCCTTTTCTGAGCATGTTCAAGTGGACATTAACCAGAGGACCCCCAGAAAGCCCTTCCCTGTCCAGGACGACCTCCCTCGTCCCGTTTCTCCACCTGGACTTCGCTATGAGTTCGTAACCGAAGGTGCTGGGATCCGAGACGGCGGGAGCAGGCCCCAGCCTTGCTCAAGGCCAGCCCTAGGAGACCACGAGCCCGGCCGCCTTACGTAACCGGCCCCCCGAGGGTGACCGGTAGTGCCGGGCGCAAACCCCGGAAACCCCGCCCCTTTCTCCATATATGGGCCGCGCGGTCGCCTAAAGTGGCGGACGAGGCCGCTCGTCTGCCACTCCTCACTTCCGCTTCCTTCCAGTCAGGAGCTGGTGTCTCCTCCCCCCCCCCACCTCCTCGGCCCCGGCGGCAGCGGCAGCGGCTCGCGATGTTCGGCCTGAAGAGAAACGCGGTCATCGGCCTCAACCTGTACTGTGGGGGCGCGGGGCTGGCGGCCGGCACGGGCGGGGGCGCCCCCCCGCCGGGAGCGCGCCTCTCCACGCCGGGCAAGGAGGCGGCGGCGCGGCGCGAGGCCGGGGGAGGGGAGGCCGGGGCGGGCAGCGGCGGAAGCGGCGGCGCCAGCCCCCCGGCCGCTCTGGCGCCGGCCGGCCTGAGGGTCGCGCGGCCGGCGCCCATTGGCGCGGAGGGCCCCGACGTCACCGCGACCCTGGCGAGGCCGACGTTCTTGGCGCCCCCCCGCCGCGCGTCGCCCGCCGAGATGGAAGCCGCCGCCGCCGCCGCCGCCATCATGTCGCCCGAAGAGGAGCTGGACGGCTACGAGCCGGAGCCGCCGGGGAAGCGGCCGGCCGTCCTGCCGCTGCTCGGGCGGGTGGCGGAGGCCGGCGCCGGCACGGCCGGCTCCCTGCCCTCGACGCCGCCGCCGGCGGAGGAGGAGGAGGACGAGCTGTACCGCCAGTCGCTGGAGATCATCTCCCGGTACCTCCGCGAGCAGGCCACGGGCGCCAAGGACGCCAAGCCCCTGGGCGGCGCCGGCGCGGCCGGCCGGAAGGCGTTGGAGACCCTGCGGAGGGTCGGGGACGGCGTGCAGCGCAACCACGAGACGGCCTTCCAAGGTGAGGGGCCGCCGCCCCCCTCCTCCCCCGCCCGCCCCCTCCCCCCGGCCGCCCCGCGGCTCCGGCCCCCCGACGGGGCGGGGCGGGGGGGAGGAGGGTCGAAAGCGAAACGAGGCCGGGAGGAGCGCGGGGCCCTGTTGGCCGAGCCCGGCCGTGCGTCACCGCTTCCGCCCCGCGCGATTCTCCGGGAGACGGCCGTTGGGTTCAAAGCCCGGAAAGGGTGGGGGGGGGTGTCGGTTACCAAGTGGGGTCGCCCTCTGGCGCCCCGCCCCCCACCCTGAGCCCGCGAGCCCGCATTAGCCACGGCCCCCCCCCTCTCCCCTCCCCTCCCCCCCCTCGGTGGGTGGGCTGGAGCCCGAGCGGAGACAAAAGCTGCCCGCGGCGGGCCCTCCCGTCCTCGCAGGCATGCTGCGGAAGCTGGACATCAAAAACGAAGCCGACGTCAAGGCGCTGTCCCGGGTGATGGCCCACGTCTTCAGCGACGGCGTAACAAACTGGGGGAGGATCGTGACTCTCATCTCCTTTGGGGCCTTCGTGGCCAAACACTTGAAGAGCATCAATCAGGAAAGCTGCATCGAACCCTTGGCGGAAAGTATCACAGACGTGCTGGTGCGGACGAAAAGGGACTGGTTGGTCAAACAAAGAGGCTGGGTAAGTTCGGCCGCGGGCTGGTGGTCGCCCAGAGTGGACTGGAAGGCGGGGCCTCGGGGGGGGGGAGGTGGCCTCGGCGGCTAGGTAGCCCCGCTCATGTTTCCGGGGTCTCCCGAGTGTACCCTCTCGGCTCTTGCAGGATGGTTTGGTGTTGGCTTAGGCGGTGGGAGGAAGGTCTGGAATGGATTGCATCCGGGCTTGTTTGTTTGTTTGTTTTTCCTCGACGCCCAGTCGCTGCGGGTTGTGGAGCCTCTGGCTATCAGGGTGTAGCTCGGCCAGTGCATTCAAACCGCGAGTGTGGGATGATGGGTAACGTGGGTTGCTGAGCAGCCTGGTGATTGTGATTGATAGGGTGGGACCCAGGAATCTGCACTTCAGACTTTAGATACACCCAGTTGATTCTCAGGCAGGAAGTACTTCACCACGTTCAGAAACACTGCCTCTGTGTGGTTATGCTATCGGATGGTGGGAGTTTGAGAGGACTTCCTTGCTTGTTTGCTGCATTTTGTTTGTTTGTTTTTTGTGGCATCACTGCCCTCTGGTGGTGGGAGTAGGAGGCCCAGCCTGGCTGCTGGATTTGAACCTCCAACCCAGTGTTTGTTTTGTGGCATCCCTGCTCTCCGGTGGTGGGAGTAGGAGGCCCAGCCCCACTGCTGGGATTGAACCTCCGTCCCCGTGGGCCGCAGTCCCGCGCACAACCACCACGCCACCGGGGCTCAGCCTTGCTTGCTGCATTTTCATCTCAGTAATGACTCTGAAAAGTCCCTAGTAATGATCGAGATTTTCAGTCTATGTGCTGCCGAAGCAAGCACAATAATGATCAAGGTTGATGAAAAGTCCTGCCTGCTCACTCAGTCAATGTTGAAAGCCCACCAGTTACTACCAGAGAAAGAAATTGACAGCCTCAGAAGTGGGTCTGGGCCAGGTTTTGGGTTTTTTTTGTTTGTTTGTTTGTTTGTTTTTTAAGAAAGCAGTTCTCCCCCCACAATGATTTTGGGGGGGGGAGGCATCACTGCCCTCAGGTGGTGGGAGTAGGAGGCCCAGCCTTTGCTCAGGTGGAGCTGGAATCAAACCTCCATCCCAGTGGGCTGCAGTCCCGCGCACAACCACTACGCCACCAGGGCTCAGCCCACAATGATTTTATTTTATTGGGGGCTCTTACAGCTCTTGTAACATTCAATACATCATTTGTTTTTTGGGGGGGGGCATCACTGCTCTCTGGTGGTGGGAGTAGGAGGCCTAGCCCCACTGCTGGAATTGAACCTCCGCCCCGCGCACAACCACTGCGCCACCGAGGCTCAGCCCTCAATACATCATTTGTATCCAGCATATTTGAACACTTACTGCCATATTCACTTCCAAGTATTTTCCCCTTGAGCCCTTGGTGTAAGCTTAGAAGGCAGTTCTTAACCTGCTCTTCAGGTTGCTCTGAATCATAATGTACCCAGTGGCCATTGGAATGTGACCGTTTATGCTGTGAAAGCAAGGTTGTTTTTATTTTAAATTAAGTTTCAACTTTGGGTGTTACTGATCTGAAGACCTAAGGAAATGCCATGTAGCCCAAGGATGGATACAGATTGGTGGTGGTTTCACTTTTTTGGGGGGGCGGGGGAGTGGCACACAGCAATTCAATTCATCTTTTTCCCTATTTCTAAACTAGGGGGAAACCCATACTTGAAGCATATTTTCCTTTTTGTTTTCTAGGATGGCTTTGTGGAGTTCTTCCATGTAGAGGACCTCGAAGTTGGCATCAGAAATGTGCTGCTGGCTTTCGCAGGTGTTGCTGGAGTCGGAGCTGGTTTGGCATATCTAATTAGATAGCCTTGTGCCAGTCAAGGTGGACCTCAAACCTCCTGGGCTGTAACCTCCGAGAGTCCTGACAACAGAGCCAGAACAAGTGGCAAGAGACTCGAGTGCACACCGAACTGAACCCTCGGGAATGCCCAGCCTGCTTGCTTCGAGAGTCCCCGTGAAAGAAGCCAAGTTCAGTCTCGACCAGCAGACTTTGGGAGGCCATGAGGGCGGTGTGTAGGTTGAAAGGCCTAATATCCTTGTCTACAAAAGTGGCCCTAGCCAAGCTAGTCATACATAGAACTCATTAACTTGCTATAGTCTTGAACGAGTCATTAATGATGCCAGCGACCTGTGTAAACGACTTTACGCTATACATAGTAAGATATATGACTAGAAGCCTCAGTACTGTATGAGCGTGTGGAGGGAAAATTTTTCCTCTCAAATTAGCTTTCCCAGGTGTGTGTGGTCTTAGTAAAAAATTTTCCCCACCTGTTCTACTTTGGCTTGGCTTTGAGTTCACTAGCCTAGTTATGGCCCCAAGTATCCTATATACTCAAGTGTAAGCCAACCCGAATATGAGCCAAGCGACCTCATTTTACCACAAAAACTGCATTTAAGATATGCTGAGAAAGCCAGCCTATACACAAGTATATACGGTAACTTTACCATTTTGTAAAAAGGGAGGGGGACCCTGTAAATGTATTTATCTGTAAAAATGATGTGTATATTTTTACAGAAAATGTATTTCTTTGAAACAAAAGAGTCTCGAATTTATATTAGGTTGCTCCCCCGCCGTCTCCCCCCAACATTTACCTGAAAGTTTTGGCTTCTGTAATTAGGAATTATTTCTTAGTTGTGCTATTTTAACTCTGGCCTGGTCAATTCTAGTATGATTGTCGACTGCATACAGCGTGGTGGGACAATTCTGATTCATGACTGTGCGGGCTTTAATTTCCATATCTGGTTTGGGGTAAGTATTCCTTAGTTGGTTGTGCTTGTTTTTTTGTTGTTTGTTTGATTTGGTTTGGTTTAGAGCAAACCTGGGATTGAGAAGCTGAAGAATGGAAATGGACTCTTGCACATCATTGTATGTAGCTTTTCAAGAAGGGGGTCCAAGGGCTCTTGTGGGGAGGCCTGGGGGGTGGGATGGGCTCCAGGAGGGCGGCTAGTCATGGTCCTTCTGTTTGACCTCATTTAGACGGAGTTCCTGAGCTCATCCTTAAGCTTTTGCTAAAAGATGTTCAGCTGTTCCCAATGGGACTTGACAGCAGTAAGTGTGTAAAAAGACCTCATAGGTGGATGAGAGAGATTTGAACTCTGTTTAATAAACTAAACTGTAAAGTCATGACCTGGAAAACGGGGCGAGAGCCTAACCATGGTGCTATGATCAGGCTTGCTTGTTAACACAGGCCTAGGCCTAGTTTGTCAATAAAACAAACAGCTAAGTTCCTATTAATGATTTCCAAATTTTGTTTGAATAATTTACATGGACAGTTCTAGTCTCAGACTTGATGTTCTGTAGAACTTGCCCTCTATTCTATCATTTCTTATATCTTTGCTATCACAGGACCCTTTTAGTTCTGGCATTATGAACCCTTACTAGAAACCTGTTTGACCCCCACCCCCCAGCCCATCTCCAGGAGTCCACAGACCTGTATGGTTGAGATTTTATTGGGGTCTTACCTAGTACCATGGATGCTATAATAGCAGGCATGAGTTGGGTGGCCTCTTCTTTATCTGGGGGGGGGGGGGGGTTTAAAGCTCTCCTCCCCACCCCCAGGACTGTTTAGAGGAGGAGACACTCGCATTTCAATATGCCCACTTAATGTTAATGAAAAGGGTGGGCACTGATAAAAAAGCTACTGCTAAAGTGAAGTAGGCTTCTCATTGAACTTGGGTCCTTTTAATCTTCAGCCTATGGACTCTAGATAAAAATAGACCAGAGTAAAGTGACTAAGAATGTACTAGGGAAGAATTGCCCTGCCCTGCCTGCCCATTGCCGTGAGCCATAGGTCACCCTGTTAAAGCTGTTTATACCTACCTATTTATCACTCTTGGTCATAAGCCACTTATTTATATCCTGTCTTATCTGTAAGAACCTGAAAGCACTTTATGTCGTTTTTTTTTGAATCTTAAGATCTGAGTGAGGTGACTGAGTAAAAGACTGGTCTCCCCATGCCCAGTTGTGGAAGTGTGTAGGTGTACATTGGTGGAGTGTAGGGGACGCACGGGGCGCTTCCAAATTCACGAGATGTGACTGGAAAAATGGAGGTGAGGATCGTGGCTGATATTTTGGGTTGGGGAAATGAGGGCTAAAGGAGCCCAAGCGCTTTGGGGATGGGGAGTTGGTGTTGGGGGAAGGCACTAGGTCCGACGTGCCCACTGGCAACCATAGTTGAGGCAAACCCTCCGGGAGGGGCTGCTTGGAAAGATGACAGACTCTCCCGCTGACTTCTGTTTGTCTTAGGCTTCTCTCAGGGAAAGAGACCATTAGTCCTAGTAGCAGTCATGTTCATTCTGTAGGGAGTGTAGAACACCTTAGGCCTCCTGGTTTACAGGTAAGGAGCGTTTGACAGCTGTGCCAGGAGGAGTTAGGACCAACAAAAGAGTTGTGTGGGTTGTAAAATGTAGCGTGTTCCCCTAATTTCCTGGTGTCTTTTTTTTTTTCCCTGAGAATAATAAATATTTTAATCAAATGCAAGGTGTGGTATGGGTCTTTTCTAAACAATGCCTGGCCTGCCTGCTGGCCTTCCTCTTAGGGAAGTCGCCGAAAGTGTCAGTGAAGGTCAAGTTCGGAGCCTAGCAAGGGACAAGTCCCCCTTTGTAGCAGGCAACCTTGCCTGAGAACTTTTGGGTTTTCAATTCAGTCCATTACCATCACATTCTAGAGCAACGGTTCTCTACCTGTGGGTCCCCACCTCTTTGGGGTTCAAACGACCCTTTCACAGCAGTTGCTCAATTCATAAATGTCAGGAAGTAGCAAAATGTTACGGTGGTGGGGGGGGGTCGCCCCACCATGAGGCACTGTCTGAAAGAGTGGCAGCCTGAGGAAGGTGGAGAACCACTGCTCTAGAGGGACCCCCAACATTGGCATTTCTGCCCCACCAGGGACTAGTACAGTTACAGCATTGTTCAGTTTTGGGTACTAATGTGTCGGGGGTTTTATCCTGCCAGTATACGTGGCCACCTTGAAAGCAAACAGAATCACCACGGAAATGTGCAAATGAGAGGTTTGCATATTGGTTATGAACCCTGAGCACCAAATGCTAATCATGCAAACAGGATTCGGTACCTTCCCCCACCCGGTTTTTGTGTGTGGTAAGTGGGTTCTGCAAACCCTCTCTTCTGGAGCCTCCCGAGAATAATTTTTGTTCTTTTTTAACAAGTGTAATAAGTGCATTCCCAATCAGGTGTGTGTGGTGGGGCGGAGGGGGTTTGGTGGCGAGGGTACACAAAGCAAGGACCCACAGGTCGGCCTGGACCAGTGATGCAAACAGTTACCTTCATGGATGTGTTGGGAAGCCATTTCTGGGACAGGATTTCAGTGTTTAATGCTGTAAGAATTTTGCTAGAATGGTCAAGAGGTACCATTCACTAAAGAAGTTGCATTGCGAACACAGCCTGCATTTTACACAAGCAGACTCTTTCAGTTCCTGTTTGTGACTCCAGAGTCAGCTCTTGCTTAATACATGATTATTTACTTTGAGAAAACAGTTGTGACAGCTGAAGAGTTTTAGGAAGGGGGGAAAAAGTGAAGTAGCCTTGCACTTGCACAACTGGTGTGTACCAGTAATCCAGCCAGATGCATGTCCCATGGTCCGTTCATTCTTGGAGTTCAGGGTGGTCAGCTGAGCTCCATTCACCTAGTTCCATTTGTCAGTGATTGCAGAGCCCTGGCTGCTTCCAGCTCTCCCACGCTGTTTTAGATGGGAGCGTTCTGCCCTTCCTCCTTCAAAGTTGTTAATTTCTGTATGTTATGTGAAGCATGTAAAGGGTTGGGTGTTGGACGCATATGTGGCACACCTCAGACTCTTTGAGTTCTCACTGCTTCTCACTGATAATCTTTGAGTTCGGAAAATACAGCCTTTTGTTCCTCCCTGGATCTGCTTTCTGTTCTAGACTACCTGACCACACTCAAACTTGCTTAAGGCCAAGAGTCTTAATCAGGATTTTTTTATTCTTTTCCAGGCATTTCCACCTCATTTCTTTCTGCTCTTTGTGTGCATTTTGCCTTCTCATCCCTTTTAGGGATTGTGTTCACGTCCTGCTGTGGTGAGCTGGGACGTTTACAGGGCAGTCAGGTGTCTTCAAAATTTCCTTTACTGTCTGGCAGCAGACTGCTTACTGCGTACTGTGCACTAGAGATTGCTGAGGTTTTTAAAAAATAATTTCATGGGGCTGAGCCCCGGTGGCGTAGTGGTTGTGCGCGGGACTGCGGCCCACTGGGATGGAGGTTCAATTCCAGCAGTGGGGCTGGGCCTCCTACTCCCACCACCGGAGAGCAGTGATGCCAAAAAAAAAAAAAAAAAAATTTCATGGGTTTCATACAGCTTTCATCATAATCCATACATAGACCCACGGTGCTGAGCACGTCTTGCCATCACCTCCCTTCGCCTGAACCCTGGCATCAGCTCATTTCCCGCCACCCCCCCTCACCATCCTTGGTAATTTAAGTTTTTTGCACGTCCCACACTGACATGTCTCTTCACTCACTTTTCCACTGCCCACCCCCTGAGCGGGGGCTATATATGTAGTCATTGTGGTGGGGCCCCCTCCTTCCCACTACTGGTTCTGAGGTGTCTGTCTGAGTACAGCGCTTACCTGTACCCATGTTCGTGCTCTGTTCTAGCTGGATTTGTAAGGTAGAATTGGGGTCCTGGTAGTGGGGAGAAAGAAGCATAGAATAACTAGAGGGGGGGCTGAGCCCCGGTGACGTAGTGGTTGTGCGCGGGACTGCGGCCCACTGGGACGGAGGTTCCATTCCAGCAGTGGGGCTGGGCCTCCTACTCCCACCGCTGCAGAGCAGTGATGCCCGAAAAAAAAAAAGAACTAGAGGGAAGTTATGTTTCACCTGTGCTATATTGCACCCCGACTGGCTCATCTCTTATGACCCTTGTGTAAGGGAATGTCCAATTGTGCCAGCAGGTGGGCTTTGAGTCTCCACACTGCACTCTTATTCATTCACATTGATCCTGGGTTTTTTAAAAAGAAATAAGTCTTTCCCCTGGAGGTAGTACTGCCAATGTTTAGGGAACAGTTGTAAAGCAACATGACAACTGAATGCAATGTGGTTTTCTTTGCTTAGTGATTGGCTTCTGGATGAAAAAAAATACAAAACCGCAAGAGGGATAATTCCAGAATTTTGAATACAAGCTCCCAGATGGGATTGAACTTATACATAATGAGTCCAAAGTGTAGGACCAAATGTGGCAGAACATTTCAGGCTCAAACTAGGAGTGACAGACACGGACAAGAACCGTGGACAGTACCCACAGGGCTGTAAGGCAGACCTTGTAAGACGGGTCAAGGGGACGAGGAATCCTGGAAGTACAGGCTGGGCAGCACCGCACGACATCTGAGGTGGTACCTAAAAAGATGAATAAGAAATGTTGGGAACTGTGACACAAGGTTGGGCGGTTATGTTTACTGAGAAAATTGGTATGCACTTTGATCACTGTCAGGGTGACCCAGAACAGTAGCCCTTTTGAGTATTTCTAAGAACATCCCCCAAGAAGGAACCTGTTTTACAAACAGGCCTGTCCTTTGGTTTCTGCAAGACAGTTTTAATAAGGCCTCTGAAAATTATTGGTGCCCCCAAATGCTGAATGGCAGTGACCACTCCCCAGTGCTGTCCCTGTAGGAGCCTGCACGGTCCCATCCCCAGCTCACATTCCTGCCGGTGAGCTCACTGTTTTGGCTTCTCTGTTGTATAACCCACAGTGCCCCCGGTCTGGCAGGCCCCCTGGCTAGCGCGGCTGCATTCCATTCAGAATTTCACCAAACCCCCCTGGGAGCCCGCGGTCACATAGATGTTTATTCAAGCTAGCCGGGGACAAGGTGTGCTGGGAAAGCCAAAGAATCACACAAGGAAAAGAATGTTAAACCTGGATTTCATCCAAAACCAGATGAGTTTAGATACAGCCACTGTATTTAGAGAATGATTCAAATGTTGGGGTTTAGATTTTTTTTTTAAGTCCATATACTGTTTAGTACAGGGTCAGAAATTCTACATATTTCAACCTATCATGATCCCCGCCCCCTGCTGGGTTGCCTGTGGCTCAGGCCTCCTCGGCGAAACTGCTTTCATAGTAAGTCTGTGATCGCTCCTTCCCTTCTATCAGGCATTCCTGTCATCCCTGCATTCCTTGCCTGGAGCAATTCCCACCCCTCTCCTGTCCTTGGAGGAAATGGGGGAGGGGAGAAGGCTGGGCTAGGGAGCAGCTGTTAGGTTTCAGCCTGTGTGCCTGAAATTTCCTGAGGGGGAAGATTGCCCTTTTGGGGGAGGGGAGGAGGAAGCCCTAAAAATCCCTGACCCGGGCCGAACCGCGGTGGCCTAGTGGCTGTGCGCGGGACTGCGGCCCACTGGGACGGAGGTTCAATTCCAGCAGTGGGGCTGGGCCTCTTACTCCCACCGCCGGAGAGCAGTGATGCCCAAAAAAGAATAAAAAGGGAAGGCCATCAAGACAATGGACTGACCCAGCTGGACACCACCTTAGCAACAGTGGGGAGCAGGCGGTGTATGTAGCTAGGCCACTGAGTCAGAACCAACCCACTCAGCCAAGTCCTGGGCTGCTGGTATATTAAGCAATAGTATATTCTCCCCCTTCCCCCATCACTTAAAAAAATGCAGGCTGTGGCTGTGGGAGGTGACGTTTTTAATTTCTCAGAAATCCCTCAGGCTCAGTAATGAAACACAGAAAGGAGGAAACAACTGTTGAAACACTGTGGTGTGTGTGTGAAACGAGGTGGCTGCTTGGCTTCAGGAAACAGCACCTCTGCTGCAGAGCTGCTCGCTGCTGGGGTGGACGGGCACCTGCCCCTGGCCCACCGCCCACAGCAGTTCATCTGTCCTCTCCTTCCTTGCTCCCGAGTCCCAAAGGCTCCCTAGTGAATTTAAGGAAACCTAAGAGGGAATAAAGGATTTGGTAAGAAAGTTGCAGACCCAGTTTCTTTGCCATTTTTAAATTGGGGAATTCCCTGACCCAGAGCTAGGCCTCAGGAAGGGAGGGTGTTTGAGGCCTGAAGGAGTACACAAACAGGACCTCCCAGGGCTGGACTGAGCAGTTCCACTTGGGGGCTTGGGGGGGAACCCCAAAGGTAGCTAAATCTTCCCTGCTGCCTTTAATATTGGGCCCATAAGCTAAGAATGGTGTTTGCATCTTTAAATGGTTGCAAAAATAGATTTTGTGACATAAAAATTGCATGAAATTTCAGCGTCAAACCATGTTTTGGAATTCAGCCATGCCCACTTGTTTACATACTGTCTGCGGCTGCTGCCACTGTGGCTTACAAAACTAAAAATATTTACTACCTGGCCATTTAGAGAGGAAGGTGGCCCACCCCAGAACTGGAGCTAAAAAGGTCTCTTCGTAGTATAATAAAAGAACTGAGGGTCCTTTCGAAGGAGGTGGGGGAACGAGTGATAAGAGGAAGGGGGCGCTTGGCTGGTGGGGCTGAAGAACATGGAGACCCTCCCCGTCAGTGCATTCATTCCCAGCTTGGGTCTCCGGTTTCTGAGTAAGCATGCCGCCTCCCGGGGGACTTTGCCATCTTGTTACAAAGTTCTGTAGAGCTCTCTCAAGACATGGAGGCGCCAAAGGGGTACACCATCACCCTCTCCCGAGCAGCCCATTCTGAAACTGAACCGGCTAGGAGCCATGGTGGCAGTGGTTAGGCGCTGGATTGCAGGCTCAGAGGTTGGTGGTTCGAACACCCGCCACTCCTCGGAACAGTGGCTGCCTGCTTCCCTAAAGACTGGTGGCGGCGGCAGGGGCGGGGCCATCGGGTCAGTTCCAACCCCACAGTTGTCTGTTCTGAAGCGTGATGTCAGGCCAGCTTGTCAAGGTCTTATTTTGTGCTCCCCTGCTGCTCTTCCCCGTAGGCATGAGGCTGACGGCTGGGAAGCGCTTCGGGTCCCTTGGGCACTCAGAGTCAACTGAGCTGGGGTCAACACGGTGACGATGAACTCTTCTTCCCTCACGGAGGTTCTTTCCCAGGATGCTCAGGTCTGCCTTGTTGGGTCATCCCTCCCCTTCAGCAGCTGGGGCTGGTAGAAGGGAATGAAGTCCATGTCTCCTGAGGCCCTCCCCCCGATGCCAAAGGGTCCACAGGCTTGGTGATGGCTCGTTTGAGGTTAGTCCAGACCCACTGTCTTGTTGACTGCTTCAATTTAGGTACTTTCCTGAGGCCTGCTCTTACTTCCTGTAAAGGTGCCTCCAGCCTGCCCTTTAAAGTTGACACCTCCTCATCACCTGCCCTTGGCAAATAACCCCCTTCAGCGCCAACGCAAACCTCTCCTACCAGCTGGTGCCCAGACCGGAAGTAGGTTCAAGCACTGGGTGGTAAGCCGAAGAGTGGAAACCACCGCCACCGCCCCCTACACACACGCAATCAGATCCTCTAGCATGTTCTCCACGGTTCAAGGAGAGGCAGGGTCCTCCGTTGACGTTGGGGCCAGAGGAGCCTCAGTCTGGAGGATCCTGCAAGCCCCTTGCAATTTGCCCTCACTAGCTGCCCCCCACCCAGTTCTCCTCCTCCAGGTCCCCCGAGACTCATGCGGGGTCCCGACTGGGTCCCGAGGCTCTGCAGACAGGTACGTTAGAACCCCCCCCCAGAACCCCCCCCCTGCCGCTGGGAAGGACTAGTTAAGCGGAGGCCGCCAGGGCCGGGGAAGTCCTAGGGACTAAGTGTCGTCTGAGGACTAGTTGAGAGTCTCAGGGGTATTTACCCGGGGAGGCGGGGCGGGGTGGGGGCGGGGAGCGGAATCCTCCCCAGCTGAGCCGAGAGTCACAGGCCCGCCCGCCCTGGACAACCAGTCTAGAAACCGCAGCCCTCCCTCCCCCGCCCCAGCACCCCCAGACCTGGCGGGCCCCTTGCCCACGGGGTCTCCAAGTTTTTCCCAGCGCCTCCCCGCTTCTCCCTTCCCGGGGTCCAGTTCCTCTGCGCCCAGGGGCCCCTCCACCACATCCCC
>PVJH01034163.1:0-20231 GCA_004026705.1 Nesogale talazaci | reverse complement strand
GGCATGGAACCTCAAGGAGCAGAGACTGGTCTTCCTGAAAGTGCTTTTGTTGACTTGGCTTGTGTACTCTGTGCTTCTCCACAGGTGAACCGTCCTATTGGCAGGGTCCAGATCTTCACTGCAGACTTGTCTGAGATTCCCCGCTGCAACTGTAAAGCGACTGACGAGAACCCCTGTGGGATTGACTCTGAGTGCATCAACCGCATGCTGCTTTACGAGTGCCATCCCACAGTGTGTCCTGCGGGAGGACGCTGCCAAAACCAGTGCTTCACCAAGCGCCAGTACCCGGAGGTTGAAATCTTCCGCACCCTACAGCGGGGCTGGGGCCTCCGCACGAAAGTTGACATTAAGAAGGTGAGGAAAGTTTTTTTTTTGGTGACTAGGATTTTTGTTGTCATTTTTGCACTTGTTGATATGATTAATTCTTCTTCTTAATGAATGTGAGAAAATTCATCGGAGAGGAAAATAATGGTTTAAGTATTAATATTATTTTCTCACCATGCCCTTTCTATATTTAGAGGCTTGCGAGGACATGGTCTCCTTTGTCTCTAAAATTGCATGTACTTTATATGTGCAGTTAGTTAGATATAAGAGGGTAATATAAAAAAATATTGGTCCTAGGGCTCTAGTTCAGACATGTGCACTCACATGTTTAAACCGATGTCTTCACTCAGTGGATAGCTGTCGTTCTGTCGGTCAAACATTTGTCCTGGTCTTGTTCTTTTAAAAAAAGCATAAGTAATTTGAATTCAGAAGTATTAACAAATTTTAACACAACTCAAGTGAAAAGCTTTCCAAATCATTGGAGTTTTGGCAGCATATTTGCAGCAAGGAATTTTGCTCCACGTGAAACAACTGTTTTTAGACTGGTTAATCATTAAAGATCTCAAGGATAAGTAAGGCAGAAAAGCCTTATCTCAAAAGATTATACTACAACCAAACTTGCATCAAGTCAATGCTGGCTCACAGCGCCTCCCTCCCGGGCCTTGCTGAGACTTAACTATTGCAGTAGCAGAATGCCCCGTCTTTCTCCTTTGGAGCTGCTGCTGATTTCAAAGTGCCGAGCCCGCCATTTCAGACCAGCTTGTAATCACTATACCACCAGGGTTCCTCACAAGGGTATAGGGACTTGTTTTTGGGGATTACAACGGAGTAATCTTGATAGACTATCACAAAGGACAGAGGACAATTACAAAGACTAAATAAGTAAACAATCACGGAAAGTTGTGTCAAGCATTTCTTTTCCAGCAGCAATAAAGTTACTCATTGTTCTTTAAAGATGGCAAGTGTGCCCGCGGGCTTGGCAGTTCAAATCCAGCAGTGGCTCTGAGGAGCAGCGCTGGGTAGCTCCCATGACCACCAGAGGGCAGTGATGCCCCCCGCCCCCCCAAAAAAGAAAAAAGATGGCAATGCTTCCTATGAGAATTTTATTAGGAACCTTACTTGATCCATTCCCCTACAACCCTGATCTTGTTCCTTCAGACTTCTAGTTCGCAGAATTCAAAGCCCATTTCAAAGAAATACTATTTGAGACTCTAGATGCCCAACTGCCATTTTGACATGGTATAGATTTGAATACAACATTCTCAGGGTAAGAATTAGAGAAATTAAAACAAGAATTTCAGGACTGAGCCCCGGTGGCATAGTGGTTGTGCATGGGACTGCGGCCCACTGGGATGGAGGTTCAAATGCAGCAGTGGGGCTGGGCCTCCTACTCCCACCACCAGAGGGCAGTGATGCCCCCCCCCCCAAAAAAAAAAAAAAAGCAAGGATGTTACTTTCAGGATTAAGGTACACCTCACCGAAGCCATGGTATTTTCATTTGCCTCATACGCATTTGAATCAGTGTGTTTGAATTGTGGTATTGACCTGGCGAAGAATATTGCAAGTGTTCAAGTAAACTGACTTTGAACTCCCTGGTTTATAAAGGGATCACCTGCCCATTTGTTCCTCTCTAACCATTTCTTGGTTGGCTAGTTGGTCCTCCCTTCTAGAAGATATTTCCATAACCTTGTATTTCTGCTGCAGTCGATGGGAACGGGGCTTTCGTTGTCAGATAATTGAGATATGTTTAATGTTTCCCTAACAGAGTGATGACTTAGACATGCTTTGACCATTCAATGTATTTATTTATTTCAATCTACAAAGTACAAGGAAGCACAGTTGTACTTTAAGCTGTTAAGTCAGGAATTGTTTTTTGTCGTAGGGTGAATTTGTGAATGAGTATGTGGGTGAGCTCATAGATGAAGAAGAGTGCAGAGCTCGAATTCGTTATGCCCAAGAACATGATATCACCAATTTCTATATGCTCACCCTAGACAAAGTAAGTGATGGAAAATGTGCCGATTATTTCGGTTTTCTGGTCACTTTTGTTTGTGCCTAGGTTTATATTTGACATTATTTCATTATTTCCGCATCAGTGTATTTTGTGATTATTTTTTAATTGTTTGTTTCTCTGTGTCTGAATTTTTCTTTGCTCATGAATATTCTATACCTCTATTTTCCCCACCCCTTCCACTATTTTTATGACAGAATCCACTTATGGTATATAACAGCATTTATATCTTACCATTTGTGAGGTCCCTCATTTCTAGGTCCGCTGAAACACTTGGAACTTAGGTGATTTCCATTGTGGACCCAAGACTGAGAACTACCTAAGTAGACAATGGGACCAGCTAGTGCTTCTAGAGCAGTGGTTCTCAGCCATTACCAGGCAGTGGGAGCCCCAGATGGGCTTGTTAGGACACATCGCACTCACTCTTGCTTCTTAAGAGTTTCTGCTGTAGTATATCTGAAATGAAACCTACAAATGGACATTTCTGACAAGTTCCTAATGGTAATATTGATGCAGGAACTACATTTGGGTAAGTATTTCTCTGGGAGAGTCAAAGTTAACTAAGAGGGGTTTTGGCTTATTGTATAGGGATAATTTTAACCACAGCAAAGATCTCTGAAAGTCTCACAAGCAACTTCTCCTGGGATTCTAGGACCGGATCATTGATGCTGGTCCCAAAGGAAACTATGCTCGGTTCATGAATCACTGCTGCCAACCCAACTGTGAAACACAGAAGTGGTCTGTGAATGGAGATACCCGTGTTGGCCTTTTTGCCCTAAGTGACATCAAAGCAGGTAAGAACCCACTAAGGATGTTTGTGAAATCTGGAGCTAAATAAACTGGACTTCAGACTTTGTCAACTAAAATTCCATTATGCCTACAATCCAGAGTTAGCTTCTAAGGCTTTATAAAGATTTGTTTTGTGGTAAGTAAGCACAGGTGGTTTTAAAGAAATGTGCTTTGAGACCGCTCACATTTATAGTGAATTTCTGAAAATTGTCTTTTAGAAGTATGGGGCCCAATGATTGAAGCTACTTGTAATATGTATGAAATTTTACAACTGTGAAACTGGAGCCCTGACTCAGTGGTGCTGTGTTGTATTTGCTGCCCACAAGGGCAACAGTTTAAAGCCACCAGCCGCTCCTCGGGAGAAAGACAAGGCTTTGACTCCTGTACCCCGCCTCAGAAACACACATGGGCAGTGCCGGCCTGTCCAAAGGTCGCTAAACTGACTCCATAAGAGAAAGTTTGGTTTGGGTTTTTAAAAAGCCCCTACTCACCAGCTCTCCTTTCTCGCCTTCCCATTTTAGCTAGCTTTGCCCCGTCTTGCAAACTCTCACTCATACAAATCTTATGATCCTGGAATCTTTATCCTGTCGGCACCAGGTAACCTGACATAGGAGAATGCAGTGGTTCTCTCACGACCTTTTGGTGTTTCTAAGCATTGGAGTGCAATAGTAAGGTGGTGTGTAACCGGGACATGTACTAAATGGTCATTTGAATTGCAAATCGGTATGATTATGTGATTTGGCATCAAAGTTATTTTCATGTATTAGAAGAACTGATTAAATACATAGTTTCAGTATTTGGATGAGTACTTTAGGCATCTATACGTAGTTTAGTTATTCTATAAGTGTGCTTATTTTGAAATGTACAACAAAGGGCCTAAGTCTTTCCAAATGAATTTTTTGAATGCTAGCAAGTTTCCTCCCACACTTTCTGTGAATTTGTAAGGATTTACTTATCAGGCCATTTTTTTTGCATCTAATTAACTTAGAAACTTTTCAACCCTCCCAAGTGATTTTTTTCCCTGTTGCACCTGCCTTCTCTTTTTTCCCATCACTCCCCTTGTGGAACATAATAAGTTTGGGAACTTAAGTTCAAATTGTTGGAAATGGTGGTTTACATTTTGATTTTTTTTTTCCCCACCTTCTTTGGATGTGCATTTATTTTTGTTTGTTTGTTTGTTTGTTTTTGGGGGGGCCATCACTGCTCTCCGGGGCAGTGGGAGTCGGAGGCCCAGCCCCACTGCTGGAATTGAACCTCTCTGTCCCAGTGGGCCGCAGTCCTGCGCACAACCACTACACCACCGGGCTCAGCCCGGATGTGCATTTATTGTTGTAAATTATGTACATTGCACCCCCAAATGCTGCTTAGGTGTGTTCCAAAGATATCAATGTGTTATATTTTGTTCTTTTTTTTTTTTAAGGAATTTTAAATTTTCATTCCTTATTTATAAAGTTACCCAGTAATTTTTAATAGGGTGTTGTTCCATTTCCATGTATTTGATTTTTTTCTTCCTATTGTTAGTGTCAATTACCTATTGTGATCTGAAAAGATGATTTGTGATATCTTAATGTTTTCAAATTAATTAAAGTTTGCTTTGTGGGTTAATGCGATTTATTCCCAAGAATGTTCAAGAATGTGCTGTAGAAGAATGCATAGTGTCATTGGATTTCTTTTATGTCTACAGGCTAAGTTGATTATAATGGAGTTATTTAGTTCTTGTGTCTTGATTGAGTTTCTTTCTAGTTGTTTTGTCCTTCCTTTTGGGTGGTGTATTGAAGTCTGCTGGTATTATAGTGTTGTCTTTTTCTCTTTTGAGCTCTGTAAGAGTTTAATGTAGTTTAAAGTCTTTGCATAGGTGGATAAGTACTTATTATAGTTATGTCTTACTCGATTATATTGATTATTTTATAGTATCTTTGTCACTGTGTGGGTTAGCTCCGAAGTGTGTGTATGTGTGGGTGTGTTTGTATATGTGTGTGTATATATACATATACATATACACACACACACACACATATATATATAGTGTGTGTGTGTGTGTATGTCATCACTGCCCTGCCCTGGTGGGAGAGCTCCGAAGTGTATTTTATCAGAGAATAATATACAGTTCTTTTTAAAATTGGCGGTAGGTTTATATTTTTTTTCAGCCTTTGATTTTTATTGTATTTCTGTCTTTGTAGCTAATATGATTATTGTAAGCATCATAGTGAAGAATCCTATTTTCTTAGCCATTCTGCTATTTTGTTTATAGGCATGAAATTACTACTGTCATTTTGCTGTATGGGGGAGGGGGGTTTCTTTATACCTTGTTTAGTTCATTTGTTTATGGGTTTCCTTGTCTCTTTCTTTGCAATTATTTTACTTTTAACTCAGTCTTTGTGATTTTTCTCTCTTTGTAATGTTTGTGAAGTTTATATACATTTTCCTTGAGGTTACTTTGTTATATCATACTTTCTTCTCAAGTTGAAAAGTCTGTTCTCTTTTGAATTCAGCTTGACTTCCTTTCTGGCCTAGTGTTTAGTGTCTCTTCATAATGTAATTGTCTGCTTGTGGATTGTTGTCACATGCTCCTGTTTACTGCAGAGGTAGGAATGTCATGTGTACATTTTGGATGAAGACTGAAGTTCTTGCCTGTCAGAAGTGATGGCCTCGGCAAACAGTTGGTTTTGTAGTTCCCCTGGAGTTAGCTATGAAAGAGCAGTTTAGGCATTGTTGGTCCATTGCTTGTTTTTGTTTTTTGTTGTTGTATCAGTATGTGAAATTCCTTGAGTATCTTTTTTTCATGACCTTAATATATCTCCTATAAGGCTTTTCAGAGTTCAACAATTTTGTGATCTTAATCATTGAACTATTAGTTTCTATTTCCTTTCCATACATTGTGAAGGTATCAACATTTGACTGATCATCGCACTGTACTTGCCTATGTAACTTTGGTTTTTGAAATTTAGTGTCTTACATGTATATGTCTCCTTTTAAACATTGCAGATTACTTCTGTATACCTTATTGCATATTTCCACCAGTGACTTTTTCTGAGATTGGTTTCATTATTTCTTCCTTGTAGAAATGGGCTACTTAGGCTTCGGGCGGGCGGGGGTGGGGGGTGGGGCTGGTAGGATAAGTGTACCAACCAACCAACCAACCAACCAGGTAGATTACGATGTAATTGAAATGTAAAGCCAACACTGACATCTATTCCAGAGCTCTGTGTTCTTCCTCTGGTCTGTGGTCCCCCGCCCTTGGGTGTTGCCAAGGAAGACCTTAGCATAGACTGAAAGGCTTTTTTAATCGTTGTACAATAAGTTGTTGCTGTTCTTTAATTTTTTAATTAATGTACTTCTAAATTAGGAGCAATTAAACAACTTTGTAATTAAGTGAGTATTATAATTTTTACATTATTTTATGCAGGCACAGAACTTACCTTCAATTACAACCTGGAATGTCTTGGAAATGGAAAGACTGTTTGCAAATGTGGAGCCCCAAACTGCAGTGGCTTCCTGGGAGTTAGGCCTAAGGTACTCTCTTCCCCAATTTCTATATTGGGGATTTTGGTGGTGGTTCTTCGGCATATCATGGCAGGGTCTATCTGTAAGAGAGATGTCTTTGAGATGATGACATTGACTAGCTAGGGCCAGTCATTGGTGATTTACCCACGTGAAGAACTGTGGGTGTTGTGAAAATGTTTTAGTGGTGAGCTGACCTTCAAGCTAAAAATGCTTCAAAGAGATAGGGCTGAGCCGTGGTGGCGTAAGTGGTTGAGTGGGGAACTGCAGCCCGGGTGGTTCAAATCCAGCAGCGCCTCTCAGGAGCAGCACTGGGTAGCGCCCACGACCACCAGAGGCAGTGATGCCCCCTCCCCCCCAAAAAAAAAATGCTGCAAAGAGAAAACAGCAATCATCCGTTACTGTGCTCCTCAGTCGTCCTCGCTGATCTCAGGCATATCCCGTCATAAGCTAGCTACTTAGATACTTCTTAAATTTATCTGCATGGGTATCTATCACTTCTCTTTCTTAAAAAGATACCAAAAAAATCTGTAGTGGAATTTAATACAGATTCTGGATGTATTAGGAAACTAGGTAAATATAGGGTTTTAATCTCATCATGATATAAAAGTATAGATAATGCTGTATACAAATATTTGCAAGTCTGTATTCTTCTTTTCTTTTCTTCTTCTATATCTTTTGTTTTTGTTTTAGTTTTGGGGGTATCACTGCCCTCTGGTGGTGGGAGTAGGAGGCCCAGCCTTGCTGCTGTATTTGAACCTCCAACCCAGCGGGTCGCAGTCCTGCGCACAACCACTACGCCACCAAGGCTCAGCCCCTTTTTTTCTGAAATATTAAAACAGTTCTTACTTGCTTTTTTTTTTTAGTAGTTCTTTAACTACTAAATTCAATGTTGCTTATTTTTCTGCAAAATTTATGGAACCAGACTAGATGAACTCAGGTTTCATTATCATAATTAACTGTGAAACCAAAAAGTGAGGCTTAATCTTGTTACAGAGTATACTGTGTGTGGCTCCTACTTATTTCCCATTAAACATTTTCTTATTATAAATGTCAATATTAAAAATAAAAAATGAAAATTAGTAGCCAATAAGAAATCCAGAGTTGCTTATTTTAAATATCACATGAATGTGCATTATCTACTTTTTCTTTTTCCCTATTAAATTTTAAAAAGTCATCCTTAATTATATGAGTGGCCCTCAAAAATTTCTTGGAAAAATGGAAATTAAGATTGTGGAATTTTCCCACAAATTCTTTGAGCTTCTCTCTTTTTGTGTTTTCTTTTGTCTTCTGGTCTGGTTAAAAGTTGTTCCTAGCTTACTTGTTTTCTGTACATCAAAATCATAGTTGAGATCACCTGATGTTTTCAGACCTTTAATTCTGCCTTACATTCTTTGTGTATGGCGCCATTTTACATGTAAATCGGGAAGGTGATCACTATGGGCTAAGAGTAGAAACACTGATCTCTTCAAATACCCCTTAATTATGCCTTGGAGATTGATCTTGGATATTTCCAGGCTAAAATGGAATAGTAGAATACATACCAGAAGGTTGGTAACTCAGAGTGGTCTGCAGGGACCTTTAGAAGAAATCTGGCTGCTGGAGCATCTGTCATGGGTACATGGGCCGGGGTGGCGGCAGGGTGGAAATCTTAGAAACAGACATGTAGCTTAGTTGAGAGTAAGAACTGTGCTCTTGCTCTCTTGTAATACGTTTCCCGCCAAAGTGATTCAAAAGGTTTGTTGAGAGCTGAGCCCTGGTGGCGTAATGGTTGTGTGCGGGACTGCGGCCCACTGGGATGGAGGTTCAATTCCAGCTCCACGGAGCAAAGGCTGGGCCTCCTACTCCCACCACCTGAGGGCAGTGATGCCCCCCCCCCCCAAAAAAAAAGGTTTGTTGAATAAATTAAGAAATGTGTACCACCTACATTTGCATTTACCAAAGAAAATTTCATTTATTCTAGTGTTGCAGTAGTAGAATTAGTTGACATAAAAATGGTAATTAGCACTATCAACTATTACTTTTGTTATTGTGCGTGCGTTTATCTTTTTAACAGTCCATTGAGAAGACTGTCTTTCAGAGAAAGCGGAAAGGCAGAGTTAACTCGCTGAGATGGTACAAATAATATGTCCACAAAAATAGCAAAATGCTTACTACTCATTATCTGGCTTCTAGAATCAGCCCATTGCCACAGAAGAAAAGTCCAAGAAATTTAAGAAGAAGCAGCAAGGGAAGCGCAGGACCCAGGGTGAGGTCACAAAGGAGCGAGAGGATGAATGCTTCAGCTGTGGGGATTCCGGGCAGCTTGTCTCCTGTAAGAAGCCAGGCTGCCCCAAAGTCTACCACGCAGATTGTCTCAACCTAACCAAGCGTCCAGCAGGTTGGTGTCAAATACATCTGAGCACACCGTGTTCTCTCTCTGAATCTTGGGGCCTGATGCATTTGCTTCAGTCTAAGAAATAGTGCCCTTAGGTCTCATACGGTCTTGTTTGGGGGTGGGGGGTGCTAACAAAGGCTTGGAGTCCGAGTGGGAAGGGGGCAACAACCCAAAGCTGATTGTCACTGTCATTTCATTCTCGCAGCATCCTATTGAGGTAGGTTTTCCCAGAAGGCTGAAGTGAAAACCAAAAGCTAAGACTAATGAGATAAACAGGGCAGTTAGCTCAGACAAATGGAGGCGCGAAATTGACCCTTCTGAACAAAGATAGTAGGACACCGGTGCCTTTGAGACTTCCCAGACAGTGAGCTGTGTTGACACGATCCTTTGCTCTGCCACCACCTCAAAGCTGCACTTTGTAAAGCAGTTTGTTGTCTTTGGGATGTAACAGTAGCCATTCACAGGTTAGGTAGCTGAGCAGATGTGCCCAGTAATATATGGTTGCCGAAATTGTTGACCTCGTAGTGAAGTGTTGTTAGGATTAGAGAATGTTAGAGACTTGGATATACAATGTATTGTTTTTTTTTGTTTTGTTTTGTTTTTGTGGCATCACTGCCCTCTGGCGTGAGTAGGAATTCCAGCCTTGCTCTTGGAGAGCTGCTGCTGGATTTGAACCGTCAACCCTGTGGGCTGCAGTCCCGCACACAACCACTACACCACCAGGGCTCAGCCCTATACAATGTATTATTAAAGGATCCTTGGTTGTGTAGTGGTCATGTATTGGACTGCAAGCCACATATTCAGCAGTTTGAAACCACCAACAGCTCTAAAGGAGAAAGGCTAGGCTTTCCACTCCCGTATCTAGTTAGCCTTGGGAACTAGGCGTCAGCACTGCTGACTGGGTGATAGTGAGTTTGGTTTGCTTTTGGATCTATTTTAATGAACGTGGAGAGAAACCAGAAGGTACCATTTCTGGATAAGAACTTTCCTACATAACTACTATGTGTGGGTATAAGTGCAGAAAGATAATACTTTGAGAGTTCGAGTGAGAAGAGTTTGACCCTGCATTGGCTTTGTCACAGCATGTACTTGCCATGAAGAAACAGAAACCAGGTAGTGCCTGGGAAAGGCCCTCAATGGCGTCACTTCCTATTGCTAGGAAGTGAAATGGGAAGTTGTTTCAGAATTACTTACCCGGGCTTAGAGCAGATTGTGATCAAAACTGATCATGGTCCAGGAGTTCAGAATCAATCACTTGTAGGGAGTTGGGAGACACTGAATGGCAGAACAATCAGGTTTCATGAAATGAGGAGCGAAATGCTCAGGTTTGCTTGGACTGCTGTCCACAATGCTGTGTGGACAACACAGGTTGTGTTTTGTGCTTGTTTCAAGATTTCAAATTGAGCAAAGATAAATCCACATCTTTTTTTTTTTTTTGCGCTTAACCTGTCTCTTTCCTGTCTTCATTCATAACCAAATAAAGGGGTAGAAATTCAGTATTTCAAGGTTAGCTATTTAGAGGAAGCTTCATAGGACTTTTTGGGTATGTGGGTTTTCTTAGGTAATAGGTTTCTTTGTCAGCTATATTTAAGTAATATTTAGTTGCTATTTGATACTATGCTTTATTTTTCCATGTTGTTTTCTCTAGAAGAGACAACTAAATTCTGAGGGAGAAAGAGGGAGCACCAAGTGAGTGGCATGTATTCCCTGAAAGACACTTTCAAGGGGGCTTTGAAATTAGTCCTCTGAACCAGTAGCAGAACTATGACTATCTTGTGCAGATTTCTTATTTTTCTAAACTTGTGTCACTCCTGGATTTTTCAGGGAAATGGGAGTGCCCCTGGCATCAATGTGACATCTGTGGAAAGGAAGCTGCTTCCTTCTGTGAGATGTGTCCCAGCTCCTTTTGCAAGCAGCACCGTGAAGGAATGCTCTTCATCTCCAAACTGGATGGACGTCTGTCTTGTACTGAGCATGACCCCTGTGGACCCAACCCTCTGGAACCTGGGGAGATCCGTGAGTATGTTCCTCCCCCAGTACCGCTGCCCCCAGGCGCAAGCTCTCACCCTGCAGAGCAATCATCAGGAATGGCTGCTCAGGGGCCCAAGACGTCGGAAAAGCCACCTGCAGACAACAACCAGACATTGTCTCTCTCCAAAAAAGCTCTGGCAGGATCTGGTCAGAGGACACTGCAGCCCGAACGACCTCTTGAAAGAACTGACCCTCGACCTCAGCCTGTAGAGCGGATCAAGGACCTTGCTGGACCAGGGACCAAATCCCAATCCTCGGGATCCAGCCAGAAGTCAGTGGATAGGTCTCCTGCAGTAGGAGGAGCAAAACCCCAGCTCTCTGGCAAACCCTCTCCAGTGAGCAGCCCAAGCTCCTCACCTTCAGTCAAGTCTCAACCACTGGAAAGACCTCTGGTTACGCCGAGGCTGGATAAATCCATAGGTGCTGCCAGCCCCAGGCCTCAGCCGTTGGAGAAAGCCCCAGTCCCCACTGGCCTGAGACTTCCGCCATCAGACAGACTGCTAATCACCAGTGGTCCCAAGCCCCAGACTTCAGATAGGCCCCCTGACAAATCCCATGCCTCTTTGTCCCAGAGACTCCCCCCTCCTGAGAAAGTACTATCAGCGGTGGTCCAGACCCTGGTTGCAAAAGAAAAGGCACTGAGGCCTGTGGACCAGAATACCCAGTCCAAAAGCAGAGCTGCTCTGGTTATGGATCTCATAGACCTGGCTCCTCGCCAGAAGGAGCGGGCACCTTCTCCTCATGAGGGCACTCCACAAGCCGATGAAAAGATACCAGTGTTGGAGTCAAGTTCTTGGCCTGCAAGCAAAGGCCTGGGGCAGACGCCACGAGCTGTAGAGAGAAGTAGCATGTCAGACCCCATCCTTCCGCCACCTGGGAAAACAGCAGCCCCTTCAAAGCATCCCTGGCAAGCTGTTAAGTCACTCACCCAAGCCAGACTTCTTCCTCAGCCCCCTGCCAAGGCTTTTTTATATGAGCCAACCACTCAGGCCACCGGAAGAGCACCTACAGAGGCTGAGCAGACCCCAGGACTTCCCAGCCAAGCCTCAGGCCTGCTGAAGCAGATGGCCGGAGGCCATCAACTCACTGAACTTGCTGCCAAAGGGACAGCACTGAGTGGGCAATCCTTCCGACCTCTGGGGAATGCCCCAGCCTCACTCCCCTCTGAGGAGAAGAAGTTAGCCACCACAGAGCAGAGTTCCTGGCTCCTGGGAAAGACCCCCCTGGGGCCCGGGCTGTGGCCCATGGTGGCTGGACAGGCACTGACACCGTCACGCTGGTCCTCTGGGAGCACACAGACGTTGGCACAGACTTGCTGGTCCATTGGAAGAGGGCAAGACCCTAAACCAGAGCAAAACACTGTTCCAGCTCTTAACCAAGCTCCTTCCAATCACAAGTGTGCAGAGTCAGAACAGAAATAATACTAGTAAATGTATGGCCAGACAAACTGCCCCCTGGGTACCATTTGGGGAGGGGAAATATTTTCTTTCTTTTCCCCCTTACAAAACAGATCCCCAAACCTTTCCACTGTTACTCTCATATCCCAACACTCAGAAACTCTTGTGACATTAGCCAGTGGGAACTTATGGTTATGTCAACCATGTATGGAAATCCAAGTGGGCCCCAGCCAAGGGGACAGACAGACTTGGGTCTCTTTCCCACGACTTTTACACATGGTAAACTTGAAATAAAAGCCCCCTCTGGAGTCAAGCATGGAATTCAATCCCGCTGGTCAAGTTGGAAGGTAGAGGTGCTCACAAAGCTATTTCCCCAGCCCTGCAGTGGAACCCCATTAAGGGCACCTGATGAACCTTGGGAAGAACTGGTGTTTGTTAAAATCAGTGGCTTCTGCATTCTAGGCCAGTGCCGGTCCATGACCCAGAGATAAATAAGGCCTAACAAGTCTGCCTGCATTCTTAGGCTGCCAAGAACCTTTGATCAGGAGGAAGGGAGGGGGGAATGGAGTGCTGAGGGGCCTTGAGGCTTCCCATTTCATTCTGAAATGTTCTTCGCGGTTAAGTGTCTCCTGATTGAGGTATGTGTGAGGGTGTGACCACACAGTCACACTTGTGGTGGTGATCTTTGTGGGCTCAAGGGTGCTGCATCAAGGCCAAGTGGAGTTGTTACTTACAGGGCGGCTGCTGCCAATTACATCAGCCGTGCGCTCTCAACATCTGTCTTTGGCAGAACTTCTGGCTAAGTGGAGCTGGGCTTTATGAGCATGTAGCTTTCCAGCAATGGAGCAAAGCAATTGGCAAGTCTAGCTTTCTTTTCTACCAATTCTTCTTTTACGTGAACCACCTCCACCCCCATTCCCACCTGTGCCCCAGACATCCAGGTGCTTCAGATTTGAGTCTTGGACAATGAACCTTGGGAACCTGTAAGTAGACACTCCAGCTTCAGGAAGATGGCCAGATCCTGATTGGGATATGTTTGACCTGACCTAACCCTTTGCCTTCCTGAGAGGAGGGGCTCCTGGTGTCCATCATCCTTCCCGGTGATTTGCTGTGCTCTCTTCATGAGCACCTGCCTGCCTGCTGGCTCAGCTCAAAGCCAAGCCAGGACGCTTCCCAGAAGACTGGCAAGACTGGTTTCTATGGTGTTCAGATCAGTGTCCAGTCTAAGAGAAGGCTTTTCATAACTGCTGATGATAGGTTACTGCTGCCCTGAGCTGGGGCCTCTGTTGGTGCTACCCTACCCTGCCATTCACACAACTAACCAACTGCCAACACGAAGTGCTGTTTGGCCGGTTTCCTCCCACTTCTCACCTCCTTTGCCCCTAGATCAAACACATTTACCTCTGCTTTGCCAACTTAGCCAGCAGCTTTAGCCAACAGGACATCGCCCAACCCTAACATTTCCTGGCC
The DNA here is from genome assembly GCA_004026705.1 of Nesogale talazaci. NCBI lineage: Eukaryota > Metazoa > Chordata > Mammalia > Afrosoricida > Tenrecidae > Nesogale > Nesogale talazaci. Next base: position 6,331 of record PVJH01034163.1, on the reverse strand, counting down.
ATTCTGTCCGTTCTGGCTTTTATACCCTCAACAGGATTCCATAATCCCCCCCCTCCCCCCCCAGTTTACTAATCCTCAATTCATATAGTGATTACTCTCATCCAACACTCTCAAGGGAGGGAATTATCATCCTAGAAGCATTTGCGCTTTATATAAAGATTTTTAAAAGAATCTGCTTTTCTTTCCCAAACTCTGTCTCGGAGGATGAGACACTTGGACTCAGGCAGAAGGATGAGGCAGGGTCGAGCTGACTGAGTTGACGGGGCTGTCCCTGCATCTCCCTTAGACCTTGGACTTGCTTCTCTGCATTGTTTGCCTAGTTCTCCCTGCTCCTCCTTTCTCCCAGCACCGTCAGAGGAGGGAGCGCTCTGTGCAGTAGGAAGACAAAGCATAAAGCGTCTTATTTTCTTTTAAAAGAATTTTAAACCACGAGAAAGATATTTTTAAAGAAATCCACCAGAACATTAAAGTTCATTATATTAAGTATTTATCATGTGTGAGAATAATAAGTATATAACTTGAGCTAGTAGGTCTCTTTCCTGAATCTTAATCTCTTACGTTGTATGAGTAGGGTTTGCCTGGTGCCAGTCCTGTGCCCTTTTCTCTCCTGTCATCTGTAGTTGTGATCAGAACAAGATAATCTGCACTGCACTGTCAGAATCTCCTTCCACTATGTTGTGTGTTCAATTGCCGTAGCTCTTTTGTTTCATGAAATAAACTGTGAATTTTGGGCGGGGGTGGGGGGAGGGTGCAGGCTTTGTAAACCTTTTCAGCAGAGAAGCTTGATTCTGAAGTAGCTTCTCTGACATAAGCTTTGATTGGTGTCTGACTTGACAGCCAGCCGCTCTGGAAATCTCACAAGAACGGGGTATTGAGGGGGAAGTGGGGCAAGGACTGGCCACTTTGTGGTGGTTTTTCTTGTGTCCATTCTTCACCATTCACGGCAAACTTCATTCCAGACCTACTGGGGAAACAATGGCTGATCCTAGCCTGGCATTGGGGTCATTCCCTTAGTTAAATGAATGTATGGATGGATAAAACCGTCTTTGTCTTTTGAGAGCCAATGACAGAGTTTGTTGAGTGGGAATTGAGTGACCAGTCCCACTGTTAGCAGTATTTGGTCCCAGGTTGTTAAAATCATGAAAGCTGTTTCCATAGTTAACAATTAAATCAGGGCAAATGTGAGGGAATTGAACTGTTCCATGAAGGGGGTGACGGTGGCCTTGGCAGCCCTTACGGGTTCCCTGGAAACCCATAATGCATCCTATCATCTGGGGAGGTGTGGGCTAGGAATCAAAGGAAATCCTTCCCTCGGCAATTTCTGACCTCTGTGCAAGATAGTCTACACCAGCCAAGGGCCCGGAAATCATGGAATCTCGAGAGAGTGCCTCCCAGCTGGCTCCTCAGGGAGCGTTTTCATAGTGGGATTCAAGATGTACATGCCCCAGAGATATCCAGAGTTCCCCTCTGGCCATCGAGTCAGGACAAAATATAGAAACTGTTGAAATTTGTGTTCAGAGTCTCATTTGGCTTCTCCAACTGGAATAAACCCATTCAAGTAGTAAGCTAGCTGTCCTTGTTACACCTGCATCCACATTTTTAAAATGTTTACTTTCCCCTGAAGTTACCGAGTACCAGATGACTTCATTTGCTGTCTATAGGTCCCTTTCTGAATGATGACACCGGCATCTTTAGCATTGATGAAAGTTGCTATTTTATCCTCCACCCCACAGTGGTTCCGGGCAGAGTGCCTGGGATCCTTTCCTAGGCTCGGCACGTGTCACTGGAGCTGGACTCCCGGGCTGTATGTTTTAAGGTTGCCTTGTGAGAACAGAGGGTAAGGAGAGGAGAAAGCGAGACACCTGGATAGGTTCTTCTCGGCTCCTATAAAGCAGGTTTTCATGGGGACATTGTCATCTTTTGGAATTTGTCAGAGTGGCCCACCATCCTAACCTGAAATCACGTCGGGAAAGGAGCCTTGTTTAAGCCCCCTTTGCTACTGAGCAGCGTGCGAGCTGCTCCATGTGTTAGACATTCCAGGTCACGTAAGAGTGAGGTAGCTGCTGCAGACTCCTGGCTGCGGCCACTTACCCCTCAGCTGAGCTTCCGAGGGCCAGTGCAGCAGGGCCAGAGGTGGCTACAGTATAAACTGATGTAATAAAAAATTGCTTTGTACACACACACACACACACACACAGAGACACAACGCAATGGTGCTAATTTCCTGGAATAAATAAGCACTGCCAAGGGATGAGAGGCTAGCCACTTGAGAAACCTGGGCTCCCGTCGAGTGAGCAGTTGTGTACCGAGAGTTCTTTGAAGCCGTCTTGGCGGTACAAGGCAGAGCCTTGGGGAAGTCCCAGTAGAGGGATGGCCCACCAGACTCCAGCGGTGGCCAAGAGCGGGCCCGTCCTGTTCACGGCCTCCATCCCACTGCCTCTGCCAGGCTGCTCGAGAGCTCTGGGGGGGCAACTCCTTCAGCTACCGTCTGCCCTCCTCTTCTGGGAACACCTCTGCTGCTTATGAAGAATAAGGGAAATGTTTCTTAAGGAAGTGGAAAGAGTTTTTATTTTAATTAAAAATCCACAACCTACTAAGAAATGTTTCCCACCAACATAAGCCAAAAAAAAAAAAAAAACACGTTAAATTCTTCTGTGGGCCCTTTGCTAGCACTTCTTTCCCCGTGACTTTGAAAACACCAGGCTCTTCAGGGGCTTGGGCAGGAACACCTAGAAGTCAGCAGAGCTTTGACAGGTGAGCCCAGAGAGGAGGAGAACCTGGGCTCTGGTGCTGTACATGTCCAGGCTAGGGCCGAGTGGAGGCTCGCCAGGTCCACGGGGTGCTGCCGCCTGTGTGCCGAGGACAGGCGAGGACCCCACACAGGAGTGCGTGTAAGAGCAGCTTGCTAGGTCTTGGCAAAGAAACAAGCTGACGATAGAGATTTGTCTATATTTTTAAGAAGGGGGCGGGGGGGGGGGGGAGATAGCCGAGATCCATCGCTGTTTTATTTGCCCCCTCCACCATAGGTTGTCAGCTGTAAGTGAAACTCCTAGTGACAAAGAGGGGAGCCCTGTACTAGGAGTCCCCATAAACATGTACTGTAATTCTTTGTATATAGAAAAAAAAATTACTGTAAAGTAAAGTTTAACTTTACTCTTATGGCCCTTGCCCTGTGTTTTGTTTTCTTGTCTGTGGGGAGATGTAGTCTAACAGAAGGGTGGACTGTTTGGCTTGAGAGCAGAAGCCGGCCACCCCCCCCTTCCCAACCCCCTCAGCGAGTTCTTGAGCTGAGCCCTGTCCCCAAGCAGCCCCTAGGGAGTGGTTTGGGTTTCCTCCCAGTAACAACGAACTGCCCCATTGGTAGTGTCGGTTGTAATCCCTCCACAGGAAGTCCCCGTAGCCATAAAGGAAGAGTATTTTGAGGAATTGGTTTTATAAAAGGAAGTGGAACCAAAGTCCTTTCTGCACAAGAATCTTCACCAGCCCAGGCCCAACTGCAGGAAAGCAGATGCTGAGGGGGAGCAAGAACATCAGACCGTGCCAGGGGAATACGCTTCGAACAGAAATGGGCTACAGGACACTTGTTTACAGTAACAGCTAGGACCGCCCAACCCAAAAATAGGCTCTGGGAACTAAGACTTGGAACACTTTTCTAGCCCAGCCCTGAACTTCATTCTCCAAGACAACCTTAGAGTGAGGAGATGCCCTTTTTATATTTAGGTCTTAACTATCCTGAGCCAAAATGGAAGTCGTTCTCAAAACCAGAAACTCGGTCTTAGGGTTAAACCCCCCCCTTTTCAAGTTCATACCTGAATTGGATTCTTAGGGCCTCTCCATCATTAAGTCACATCACAGGATGTCTGATGTGGGTCTAGATACAGTAGCGCCACCTTCTGCTCTGGATGCCATTCACGTAAGTGCATGCCTGGCTTTTCTGGGCACTCACAAGGAATGTCGGGTTTTATTTACACTGCTCCAAAGCCAGCCTTACCCTATCTCGGTCCCATTATAGAGAACAGAAGGGGGGGGGGGGGTCCTTTGTTTTCCCAGTACCTTAGCACCTGGACTACAAAGAAATGGAATATCGGAAGAGATGCTCAGTGTAGAAAGTGACTCTAGACAGAGCTTCGGGCAGGTGTCTCCAGACAGAACTAGGTGTCTTGTTATCCACACAGCTGAGTGATTCACAGTGCATTGATTTTATTTACAAGTCAGAAGCCACTTCAATCATCCGCAGGCACGTGCTGTCCGGGGCTGATGCCTGGGGTCCATCATATCTGCCCTCCTCCCGCCTTTGTTTCCATCAGTCAGCCCAATGCTGCCTCTATTCCAGGGGCCAGCACGGGCAGGTGCCACCTCTGCTGCCATGGGAACCTGGGGTAGCTCAGACTTGACCACCCAAGCCCAGATGAGCTGGGCCCAGTCCCTCAGGAATTGGTTTAATTCCCCAGGCCAGGTGGGTGGTGACTCAGTGGTGACAACAGCTGTAGAAGTAGGGGTTTGCCTTCTGGCCCAGGTCCACACCCTTGTCCTCTGTCAAAAAGAGAGATGGCAACTGAGCAGCATTCAGCTGAGGGTCTACGTAACTCACGAAGGGACCAGGGACCCGGGGCTTAGCAATCGCCACAGCAGCAAGGGAAACACACCTGTCATCACCTGGAAAGCAGCCACACTGACGTAATCCTCTGCCACTTTCTGGAAGAGCTCGTCTGGCAGGAGAAAGGATAGCCAGTGAGGGCCTGGTGGTAGCAGCCCTGGGATCTCCAGCGACCCGCCCGTCAAGGCTGTTTCCTTGGGTGCCCCTGCCTGTTCTTGCTGTGGGGCCTCAGCACAACACTCACCCACACTCTGGCCAGTCTTGCTAGAGGTTTCAAAGAGCTGAGCTTTGATATCTGCAAAGAGAAGTGACTAAACCCTCGGACCTAGAAATAGAGGTCCTGCTCAAAAGTAGGGGGCTAGACCCCACAGGTTCAGGGAACCCAGAGCCGCTCTGGAACCCTGCTGAAGCAGCCCCAATCTCCTGTGACCCAAGCAAGCTGACATCTCCCCCTCTCGCCCCATTGGGGCTGAGGAGCAACGTACTGTCCGCATAGTCCTGAACATCGTGGAAGTCCACGCGGCGCCGGCGCCGGTCCTCTTCCAACAGGTCGCTCTTGGTGCCACACAAGTAGATCTGACAACCCTGGGGCAGGAAGTGAGTCACCTTCAGGGACCATCAATGCCCCCGCCCTTTCCCCACGGCTAAGTGTGGCCACCTACCTCTTCTAGGCTTCGGAGTTCCTTCACCCAGAACTTCGCTCTCTCAAAACTGCTGCTGTCTGTGAGATCTGGGGGGTGGCGGGGACAGTTAGTGCAGGAGACACAATCCGGGCGTCAGCGACGGGTCTCCGGGGCCCACCTGGCATCCACCCTGCTGCCTGAGGAGCATGCAGGCAAGTCCCTTACCATAGCACACGATGGCAGCCTTGGCACCCCGGTAGTAGATTCTGCTCATGGCCTCATAACGCTCAGAGCCTGCTGTGTCCTGAAGGGCAGCGGGGGAGACAGCGCTAGCCCGAGTTGCCAGGCTACTTCCCAAACTGCAAACTCTGGCCACGTCCACCACATACTCCCACTTCCCAGCGACACAAGCGGGGCCCTAGGTCAGTCAGCGATGAGCAGCAAGCACCTAAGCGTTGTCAGGAATAGGTTTCCCCAGGACTTACCCAAATACCCAAAGTCACTGTCCGGTCTCCGACGGACATCACCTTGGCCACGAAGGCCGCCCCGATGGTCTGCAACGAGGGGGAAGATGAGGCCCGCGGGCGGGGAGCCGCCCCCTCCCACGCACGCCCGGCCTGCGGGGCGCACTCACATTCTGATAGGGCCCCACCAAGAAGCGGTCGTGGACGTATCGCTCCACCAGGCTCGTCTTGCCCACGTACTCCTTGCCCAGCATCACCACCTTCACGTCCACGCGCTGCCCGCTCATGCTCCCAGGGCCGCCTCGCCCACGTCAGGGCCCGAAGCGGGGACGGGAGGCGAGCCTGGATCCCGGCTGGACGCAAGCAGCGGGCAGGCCTCTGACCCGGAGCGCGGGTGCCCCCCTGGCGCCTCGATGGCGGCCCGGCCGGCCCCAGCTACCGAGCCTCCAGAGAGCCAGGTCCCTGACGGCCTGGGGCCGCGCGGGGCAGCGCCCTTCGCGGGCCGCACGACGCCGCCCAGCCCGCTCGCCCGTCCGCCCCGCTCCGGCGCCGCCGAGGCTGGGAGTCCCCACCCCGGACCCGGTCCCGCGTCGACCCGGGCTCCGGCCCGCAGCGCAGCGACTCCCGCGGGGGGGGGGGGGGGGGGG